>PVIC010008061.1:0-11503 GCA_004025085.1 Thryonomys swinderianus
GGATAATATACTACAAAATCATCCTGTCTTTCTTTTGAACAATGAGAAAAAGATCAAATGTATCATACCCCATAGTCAATGGAAAAAACTGACATTAAGATTATAAACAGCCAGGCGTGGTGGCTCACGCCTGTAATCCCAGCACTCGGGAGGCAGAGACAGGAGGATTGCTGAGTTCGCGGCGGCTTGCCTGGGCACCATAGTGAGCTCAGGGCCAGCCTGAACTACAAAGCGAGACCCTGTCTCCAAAAAGCAAAAAAAAAAAAAAAAAAAAAAAAGATTATAAACAATCTGAGAATACAATGTAAATAAAATAATAATACGTTTTTAAATAGAAAATTAAATGTTGAGCAAGTTGGCAACTCATTAAAATTTTTTTAAAAATATCATGATAAGTACCAAAAAGTCAGTACATCGATAAGTCTGGTTAAATTACTGGTGAGATATTTATTTACTGGAAAACATTAATCTGCTGAAATTCCTAACTTTCTAATACTTAATTCTATGTTTACATGGATTACTTCTCTATCACAAAGATATAGGAAAAAAGTGGGCTGTCATTTTATCTTTTCTCTATGTATTTTTAGTAATAATGCACACATGAGTAGCAAAAGAAATAGTTGAAGAAAAAAATCTTGGAAGTCTCGTTGCTGTTAACACAGAGATAAAAAACAGCAAAAGTTTGAACAACTGAAAAGAACACTAACTCCATCGTTGCTGTTAGCTAATGGCTTTGTTTAGTTAAAACACAGCAAGAAGTTTTGATGTAAGAAGGAAGAATCGACTATGATTATCCGAGTGTTCTGGATGTGATTGGAGCGTGAGAATTCCACACTGATTATACATATGCTTGAAAAGATTGATCTTCCACAAAAACAAAATAGAAATAAATTACCCTTATCCATATGAAACACATTATGAGCAAGATTGGTTTTCCAAAATCCATGTTAGATGGGATTGTGGTGTCTGAATGAAAGTCTTTACTTTATGAAAATTATAATTATTTTGATTTTGTCCACAACCAGCTTGAAATGTTGCAAAACTCTGCAGGTGCTCGCTGTTATAACAAAACCATGGGAACAGATGGTGCAAGGTACAGGCCAGCTCAAGGGATTAAACGTGAGGCTTTTGAAATTTAAAATTAAAGCTGGGTGATCTTGGGCAAATCTGCCTGCCAAACATGCTTGCTTAAAAATAAAAATAAAAACAAAAATTCCAAATTCTCTTGACAAGCCTATTTACATTCTAATGACTAGGAATTATTAAGCAGTTTTAAAGTACACTTGGCGGGGTACAACTCACCTGACCAAATTGAAACATGAAATGGTCACTCTCATTATGGTGCTAACGTGTTACATGCAGTGACCGACCTCCCTTATGTGTGGTTTCTGACAGGAACCAATTCTTTGGTCAAGGTGTTACCCTTCTATATAAAAACATAACGATGTCCTAGACACTGGTCTTTTAAAAAGGACCACGTTTCAGTTGAGTCACTGATAATGATTTAGAAGATCTATATCAATTGCAAAGGTAGAAGAAATTGAAAATTTCAAATACAGCACGGTCACCTAGATATAATTATTTTAAGAATCAAATCCATCTGAAAAAAGATCATTTTTTTTTAAGACAGAGTTTCACTTTGTAGCTCAGGGTGGCCCTGAGCTCACTATGTAGACAAGGCAAGCCTTGAATGCAGCAATCCTCCTGCCTCTGCCTCCCAAGTGCAGGGATTGCAGGCATGAGACACCACACCGCATATTGTGATATGTGGTACTGATTGCAGGTGGCATGAGTCACCACACCCGGTATTGTGTATGTGGTTTCTGGGGATCAAACCAGGAACCTTGTGCTTGCAAGGAAGGTGCTGAAACCACTGAGCTAAATCTCCAGCCCCATCAGTGTAATTTTTGCTTTAATGTTCCTAGTATTTGCTTTACTAGTGTTAATATCATGAGACACGAAGTTCATATACACACACACACACACACACACACACATATATATATATATATATATATATATAAAATTTGGTGCATATATATATATGTACTTTATATGTGTGTGTATATATGCACCAAATTAATGTATATATAATGTATATATGCATATTAATGTGTGTATATGCACTAAAATATATATATATACACACATTAATTAATTTTCAAGGTAAACACTATTATACATAATAATATATCCATGGAGTACATTATAATATTCCATGGTTATATTATTATATATACTAATATTTAAAATATATAATACTAATATATATAATAGTGTATCTATCTATATCTGTACAAGTAATTATAAGAATAGTCTCTTTTACTTGGTGATACTGAAAGCTTGAATATAAGACTGGTAGGTTCGGTTTCAAAGACCATTTTATTTTATGGTTTGCCTAATGTTTTTATAAATCCATCTCCTTAGAGTCCATCCACAATACTTGAGGTCAAATGTCTTTTTCTGTAGATGAAAGTCCTTGGAATTGCAGCACAAGAAAGACCTGAATTGGTAGAGCCAGGCACTTGTAGTGGTCCTTTGAGCTACAGTTTCATATTATTTCTATTGAGTGCTTGATTTGGTTGGAGATCTTGCGGTAGAATGAAGCATTTAAAGATATGGGTAGATGTAACACAGTCTTTGTCTTTTCCTCCAAGAATTCTACCTAGTGGCTTAAAGTCATATTTATTTTTTTCTTTTCTGAGTTTTGCTGCTATTCATGATTAGGAGCAGCAATTCTTATATTATTTGAGAGATTTTGGAGGCATTTGAGAAACAGTGAATTAGACATTTATGTAAGGTGTTAGTCTCGGCCTTCAGGACCTAAGAGTGGGAAAGCCATGTATCATGATTTGGGAATGGTTGTAATGAAAATGATTGAGACAAAACATATACAACTACACAACTGAAAGGAGAGGAAGTGAGGGGAAATCTCATAATTGAAATCTAAAGGTGGCAATAGTAAAATATTCTGTTTGAGAGACATTGTCTTTATAAGTGGTGATGATGTTTGAGTTGAGTCCTTCTGGCAGAAAGATAGATATCACCTACTGGCCTAGAGAATGATTGGAGTACAAGCAGAGGGAATGCATCAATAAACCTGTACAGTCACAGGAGATCCTGCTACACTGAGTCATAGGTGGACTATGATTTTGGAAATTTAAATAGGAAGAAATAGTCTAAGTGATATACATTATGTAAAGAAAATTTAGAAACGAGAGATTCAAGGTCATCTCTTTCTCTTCAATATTGAAAAAAATCTGCAGTCAGGTACAAGATTGTATACGCAGGGCTGGAGATTTAGTTCACTGTTTCTGGTGCCTGCCTAGGAAGCGCAAGGTGCCTGGTTTGATCCTGGTAACCACATACAAAATACTGGGTGTGTTCATTAACACTCACCAGTAATCAGTACCACACAACACAGTGCAGGGTGTGGTGGCTCATGCCTGTAATTTTAGCACTTGGGAGGCAGAGGCAGAAGGCTTGCTGAGTTCAAGGTTTGCCTGGGCTACACAGTGAGCTCAGGGCCAGCCTGAACTACAATGCAAAATCCTGTCTCAAAAATAAATAAATAAATAAATAAATAAATAAATAAATAAACAAACAAACAAACAAATAAGTAAATAAATAAATAAATAAGCTTGCACATGCAAAAATGCACCATTACTCCTTAAATACATTTATCTCAAGTGCTGACTAAAGCACTTCTAAGATTTCAGTTCAATTGTAAGGTTTGTGCATATTCAGGAAGAAAAATGTTTAGTTTCTGAAATAACAAGTCCTTTTAAAAAATTTCTACTTTTTTCTTTGTTATTGTCTTCTGTTTCCTTATCAATGAAAACTTTAATACGTTCCATTTTTTAAAATTCTTATTCTAATAGTATTGTATAAAGTACTAGTAGTTTTGATGGCCAAAAATCTAAGGATTAAAGAAGTCCACTTTGTTTCATAGGTCTTTGCTGAGGCTTTGTTCACAATAAAATCACAAACTTAACTCCTTTGTTATTACTCTATATGTTTTTTTTCATTGTTTTGGATATTGACAACATTATTCACCTGCTAATCATATTAAAACAGGAAAAAATGGTAGTGATCACATTATCATCAAATCTGGAAATGAAACACCTGCTTAGAATTAAGTCTCTTTATTATGGCTCTATCTGTTGAAAGGCATATATTAATTATTTTAATCACTTTCTCAAAAAAATTTACTATTGAAAAATATGCTAGTTACACATAAGCTTCAGCAACTTCATTTCATTTCATTTGTTGACTTACTCACTGCAATTCTAGAAAGCAGTATCTCAAGCATTTAGAGAAAAATAAATTTGATGTGGGGTGAGCCCAAAACTTATGCTCAGATTGTTTTTCCTAAATTTCATGGACACAAATTCTAGTAGCTGTGCCATTGGAATTCTGGGCATACAGTCTTCCTGTTTATTTGCAAAGGGCTACAACTAACTAACGGTTTTTATTAATACATCAGCATTTCACTCAGGAGCTTCATGACTAGTCATTCAAAGCTGAGAGAACATAGCAATTCCTTTTTAATAAAAATACCTGGTAAACCTAATAGAATTTAAATGAGTTTGTTGCCTCTTTAATAATGTCTTAGCTAATTTGTTAATCATATTTTTATTGTTCATATTAAAAATATTCCTACGGGGTAATATAGTCATGTAATGAGAGACATGTTATTTACTTTTCCTTTGCTTTCTATCGCTAAGAGTTTGTGTTCGTTAACGAAATCCATGACAGTGAAAAGCCTCTGGAAGGCCTGATAGATTCATTGTGCACTTGAACTTTGAGACCTTGGAAAGGAATATGTTCAGGCTCAAGTAAACCAGGAGATGATCTGATGGTAGCAGGTGCCAAAGGCCTGGGAAGACATGACAGAGGCAACAGAGGCAGGTTGATGAGGTTCTGTGTCACTGAAAACCAATTTGGTTATGATAATGGACTGACTCTCTTTTCTTCCTCCTTTCATGTATTTGACCTATCGTGTCTTAGTAAAGGTTTTATAGACTTTAATTAGGTAGTATGGTTAAAGAAATGGCACAGAACAAAAGTCTGCCAGGATCGGACCAAACCTTTCTGCTTTGTACACTAGACATTTCATTGGGATGTTTTATTTGGCAGGTATGGGCTAGCAAGCAGAACTGATTTAAATTAACTAGAAAGGATAAAAGTAGGTTCAGGGAGCAATCTAAATAAAAAGAAAGGATTCATAGTGATGGCTTTGTCTCCTTGTACTGTGTCATTGGAACTCATTTGATTTTTTAGATTAGCCTGCTGTAAAACAAAACAGGTGTTTATTCTGCGGATACTTAGACACAGTGTGAGTGGGCAGCCTAACTATCATGGTCCCTGTTCAGACATTATGATAAATTTTATAGCTCTTAGAATGTTTTCATTAAAACTTTACTTTGTACTTTGTAGGCATGTATTCTATCTACATAAAAATAACTTGTCATCTAAGATCCTTTATCAAAAGAAAGTCAATGTGTTCATTAAAACATATGCTGAAGCAAAAAATTCCACTAACACTGTAACCAGGAAAAATACTGGTATAGTGTAGGAATACTATAGCACATCAGAATTATGGTTTCTAACATTTTGATACATGGTAATCATTTTGGTGTGAAAGAATATATTGCTCTAAGAAAGGAAAATCATATTACTTTGGTTGCATCCAAACTTTATAGTGTTACTCATTTTAAATTATCCATCTTTTTTCAATTTAGAAAGAGTTTGGTTCAGTTGTGCCCTATTTTTGCAATATCGTAGGATTTTAAAATATCACCCTGTTTTGAAATGTAAATTAGCACACATTGGTAGGAGACGAATGGATTATGAGTTATATATGGGCCAACACTCTAATATCCAAACCATATGGTTCTAATCCAAATTGGAATATTCTTTTTTAGTGGAAATAATTGGATTTACTCAGAATCATGGAGACATATCTATTTAGGGTTTTCACGGAACTTAGAAAATATCTCAAACTGTTTGAGGAAATGAAGAAATTGTCTTTCATTTTATTTCCAAGAATTAAAGAAACATACAACTGTTATGTAGCCTATTACAAAAGAGAAAAAAAGTCTTTATTCCAAATAATATAAATATATACCAGAATTCCAGAGGTCACATAAAAATCAATAACTAAGGGATAATAAAGTTATACATAACAGAAAAGCTATTTTAATCACCAAATAAACAGATTATGTAACACTGAGCATCTTATCATGAGTACAAGAGATATTCTGCAGATTTTCTTTATCTCACCACTATAAAAAATAATTCAATTTGCTTTTCTCTCAAATGGTAATATTCCTTTTGAGATATGTTGGGATGAAGAAAGAGTTAAAGAGTACCTGCCAAAGCAGAATTTGAATTCTTCACAAAATGCTAAGCCTTATTTTCTACTGAGCTAAAGTAGTTTCTTAAAAATAATCTAAATCAGATAATAGCCATGAATTTCTCACAGTATTTAGGAGATATAAATGTTATATATTTCATTATTAATAATAGGTCTTAAAGAAAGACTTCTCTCATCTTTTTTTTTTTTGACTGATGGGTAAATAATCGACAGTAATTTTAATCCTAAGCCAACCTAGGTCCTCTGTTCACTATTAGTCTCAGAATATACAAAGTCTAAGAGTAAATTCCAACTATAAAGTTAAATAAGTTACCAAAGGCCAAACAACAATGAATTTTAAAATTAAAGCAAACGGCACTTCTAAAATAGAATTAAAATCAACTCCTTTAAGAATAATATAAAATAATCATAAAAGCAGTGCATAGAAACAATCTTCCTCAACAAAAGTAGATTGCTATTTTGACCTCAGACTGCAAATTATGAAGTCTGGTGAAATATAAAGAGGATGCTGTTGGAATAAGACTCATTGTAAATCACAAAGTGACAAAGGAGAGTTATCCAGAAGGAGTGGTTCACACCAATGGTGAAATTCTACAAACGGCAGCTAAAAATACCAGAATGGAGTGTGTGTCAGTAGTGGCAGCCAACACTACTGTGGCATGGAAAGGCAGCAGGGCTATGAGGAACAAATTTTACAGAGAACAGTATGTTCAGTAGCATTACCAATGACACCAAAGCAGGGGAAGAGAAAGAAATCCTGCTGGGGAGAAGGTTATGATTCCTCTATGCTTCTGCAAACCTGTGGGAAAGAAGAAGTGGAAAACTAGTGTTCCAAAGAAGGCCCCGGTTATCCTGCCACATATCTGCCTCCGTCTCTTCATCAACTTCCTGTCACCAGCCTCTCCTAGAAGTTTATTAAAAAAATGGGTAACAGAAAAAAACAAAATAGATCTTTAGGTCAATAGAGGGAAATTATAAAAGTGAGACATTACCAAGAAAATTATGAGGAAAATTAACCAGAAGAAAATGGCAGGTGAAAGAAACAAATAGAAATGTAGATGATCTAAAGGAAACACAAACTGCAAGTAAAAGTGATACTATAGGTTAAATAAACAAACATGTTAATAAAATATCTGTCTTTATAAAATAAAAATACAAATTGAAAAATAAGAAAAATCCTAGGAAAGTGGCTTAAAAGTAAAAGTTATCTTGAGCTTGTAGCTATCTGGAAAGTAGAAGAAAAAATAATGAAGTGTAGCACATAGTGAAAGCATTTCAAAAGAAATTTTCATTTCTTAAAAAACAAAACTGTAGCCGGGGGTGGTGGCTCATGCCTGTAATCCCAGCAATTGGGCGGCAGAGACAGGAGGATTGCTGAGTTCGAGGCTTGCCTGGGCTACATAGTGAGCTCAGGCCCAGCCTGAATGACAAAGCGAGACCCTGTCTGCAAAAGAAAAAAAAAAAAACGTAATAATATGACAGATAAAAACTAAGAGTTTGAAAAATTGGGCTGGAGATTTAGCTCAGTGGTTCCGGCGCCTGCCTCACAAGCACAAGGCCCTGAGTTTGATCCCAGTAACCACATACAATGCTAGGTGTGAAGACTCACGCCCACCATCAATCAATACCACATACCACAGTGCCAGGCCTGGTGGCTCACGCCTGTAATCCCAGCACTCGGGAGGCAGAGACAGGAGGACTGTTGAATTCAAGGCTTGCCTGGACTACATAGTGAGCTCAGAGCCAGCCTGAACTGCAAAGTGAGACCCTGTCTCAAATAAAAAAATTTAAAAAAATGTTTGAAAGATGAAAATAAATAGTAATTTTAAAAGTTAGAGCGGGCATGGTGGCTCACGCCTGTTATCCCAGCACTCGGGAGGCAGAGACAGGAAGATTGCTGAGTTTGAGGCTTGCCTGGGCTACAAAGCAAGACCATGTCTCAAAAAAAAAAAAAAAAAGTTAGAAAAAACTATATTTATTGATATACATGTATTTATATTTAGGTATGTGTTATATGTGTGTGTGTGTGTATGAGTGTGTTAGTTTTCCTATTAGTAGGGCAAAATAACCAATATCCACAAAAAGAGGAGAGGTTTAATTTGACTCACAGTTTCAAAGGTTTTAATACAAGGCCGCCTAGCTCCATGACTGCAACACTGCAGAAGGGTTTGGTGGGACAAAGCAGTTCAGTTCATGGTGGCTGGAAAGAAGAGAAAGATGGCAAAATGAGAGAAAAAGGCTGAGTACATTGCCCCATGGTCACACCTCTGTGCCTCCCCAGACACAGCTTTACTACTGAGCCTGCAGCCAATTAAGGCAACACCATTGAGCTTAGCTAACAGAGATCGACTGAAACACTTCTAGGGCGGGAGATGAGGCAAATTCCATGTGGTGAGTCTGAGCTCCAAAGTCTCAGGCAGCGTCACCTTCCTAGTTTCGTCACCTTCTGCAGAGCCACCTCTGCCTTTAGGCTCTTGCAGTTTTCTTGGTGATGTTTTGTGTTCCTGTAACTCTGACATCCTGGTGTCTCCATTGCACCTTTCACTTTTTTCTCACAGCTGCACACAGTCATCAGTCCGGGAACGACACACTTTTGACTTCGCATACCTTCCTTTGATAGATGGTGGAATCCTCCCTGACCTGCTATTCTTGCATTCTGCATACCCATAAAACCAGCATTATGTGTCCAATGCCAAGGTGTGTACCAGTTCAAGCAACATCCAGGATCCTCAGACCATGAGCTCCCGTGTCTCTGACTGCCTGGATAGCTGGCAGAGGATTTCTCCACCAAGGAGCTCCAGGTCTCTCTTCTCAATGAAAATGTTTAAACTTTTGCACCTTTGATTCCACTGTACTGTGGGTCTTGCTGATTCTGAGATATCTTCAATGTATCTTTCTTATAGTCCTGTTCAAAGCACTTGGTCTCTTTTCCAGTGGCACCGATCTCTTTGGGAGGCTCAGTTCCCTTGGCTCCAACTTTATATGTGGTTCCTATCTAGATAAAACTTAAAATTTTCAGAACTTTCTGCTCTGCAGTTTTTGATTCTTATCATGATGTTTACAAAAACTGCTAGAATTACTGGTATCACAGATTGAATTTAGGGCAACTTTGAAATTGCCTTTGTCTGGTCAGTTAACCCATAGCCTTTCAATTTAGCCTTCTGCAGACTCTCAGGAAACAGGTAAGATAGAGGTAAGTTCTTTGCCAGAATTTATGACCTTTGGTCCAATTCCCAAGAGTCCAACTGAAACCTTAGATCTAGGGATGAACTTTATTTTGTGAATTTTTATGAGAATTCAATTCTGAGCCCTGACCAGAACCACCTATCAAACCCTGCTTGTAGCATTCTAGAACTTCTCCAACCTACATCTCCAGAACTTTCCAAATTCCTCCTATAAATCAGTTTCAGTGAATTCTGAATCACCTGGTGAACTATAGACACAGGAACAATCCAATTTCTCTGCTACCAATTTTCCTTATTGACTAGTTTTGGCCATCTCTAGGACAAAGTCCTCACTGTACACATCTTTAAAAAGGAGAGGTTTAATTTGTCTCTCACAGTTTCAGAAGTTTTAGGCCAAGAGTGGCTCCAAGTGAGAAGAATTTTGGCAGAAGGGCATGATGGTACAAAGCTGCTCACTTAATGGTGGCTGAAAACAAAGCAAGAAGACAGCATTAGAGAGTAAGGAGCCAGTCACCAAATATATGACTGAAGTCATTCCTCTGTGAATCGTGCACACAGTTTGGTGCTTTACTAACAGCTGAAGCCAACCAAAATGGTAAACCCTTTTAGCTGTGTATGTATGATATAGGGAATGTTGTGGGTTGCTCTATTCAACAACAGAATGCTCTGAACAATGTCTTGTTTTAATGATAAATAGTTCACTTATCTCATCCAGTGCTGGACTGTTTCTGAGCTTCTGCTTACACAGGAATTATGGTAGACAGTAAACTAGATCATCCCACAGATCTTTGCCACCTGACCTAAAAGCCAGCAACCCTCACCAGTAATAACATTTTCCATAATTTTTGAATTGCTTTTTTTTCCTGATCCTTCCACTCACCAACTATTTTCCTCTCAATCTTTTCTCTGAATTTCTCAAATTATTTTCTGTTTGTCTACAGGCAAATTCCCTTCATTGTAAATCTTCTAAAAAAATAACTTCTACATTTTTAAAAAATTTGAAACTTTATTGGTTCGTTAGGAGTAAGGAGAAACCTTCTTTTTTTGTAATGACAACACTTCCATGCCAGGCTACTTGTGCCAATGCTACTCTTCTTGAGTACACTACACGTGGATGTGGATGTGACAGGGAGCATTAGGTTGCCACTAGAAACAAATGTCCATCCCATTTTTCTAATAAAATCTTCTAAGAATAAAAACATCTACAAATTGTTTTTCCAGCTATGTAAAACACTCCATGCTCTTTTGAACATCAAGTCATTGATCTTTGCCTTTTACTTCTCGGAGATCCTTGTTGACATGTCTCTCTGACTGATTATTGATACAAACCTTCAGTTACCCTTGTCCTAAGGTGCCTTCTCCAACCCCACTCTTTTACCAACATCCTGGATACATTGAACGTTAATTTTGTGGAAAATATGCACAGTAGTGAGAAATATTCCCATCTCCACAGAAAGACAGAAAGCAGGAGAGAATTTTTGGTTTCATAATTGTTCGGTTGAATTCCTTGAGATCTAGCTATGCACCAGTCTTTGGATTCTATGCAAAAATATTATATTTCTTTCAATTAAATATTCTTAGCTTTATGGAAAATAATGTTTGCCGTGGTAGAAAAGAAGCTGACTACTTGGAAGTTCTTTAAATGAAACCTTATATGGAACACTATTTCTAAAATGAACATATATCACCTAAAATATTGTCATAATTTAAAAGTATCATTAAGCAATACCAAGATTGTAAATTGGCTTAAAGCATGCATTAACATTCTGACAATGGCAGCAGAAAAGTATTACATTATATGATCCCATAATTAAAGGGTAAAATAACATGGCTTTTCCGATATTTTGAGTCATAAATACCATAAGAAACAAGCTGAAGTAATATCTAAAGTGAAGTCTTACCACACTGATTATGATTTATTAAAATTATCAAAATATAT
>PVIC010008061.1:11603-49337 GCA_004025085.1 Thryonomys swinderianus
AAGCGTAAGGACCTGAGTTCGATCCCCGGTTACCACATATAATGCTGGGCGTGGTGGCTCACGCCTGTAATCCCAGCACTCGGGAGGCAGAGACGGGAGGATTGCTGAGTTCGCGGCGGCTTGCCTGGGCACCATAGTGAGCTCAGGGCCAGCCTGAACTACAAAGCAAGACCCTGTCTCAAAAAAAAAAAAAAAAAAATATATATATATATATATATATCATGCAAAATGATATATATATATATATATATATATCATGCAAAATATAATTATTCTTTTAGTTCAGGTATCCTCTTCCTTTAATTCCCTATAAAACTGTTAGCATAAACAAAATTAAAATACATATGCATACATAGTTTTCAATACCTAAAATACTTATGCCACTGTTACCAACATGAAAAAATATGGTTGTCATTTTTCTAGAAACGTACATAATTTTGCACATGTCCTTTCAACTCCCACTCAAATCTATGTTAGTAATGCAAGTACATATTTAAAAATACTAGTGATCTCTTTATCTTACCTTAAACTGTTGAAATTATTAACATCCTCCAAAGCTTATTATTCACCAAAAATGGAATAGTTAACATTTAAGTTTTAACAATGGTTTTCTGGTTGCTGGTAGATGTTTTACTCAATAATAAGGGTTGGATTGTGTATAATCCTATGAAAAGATACTGTAATTAATTGGCAAATTGCAATGGCATTGTTAAGTATTTTAAACCTTAATTACTTCTTTTTGCTTTCTGCTTCAGATCATCAGTTAAGGAAGTCTGGGACACATTTTCAGGAAAAAAAGAAAAAAAGGTGAAAGAGCCTTTAGTTGGAGAACCCAAATGTTAATACTGAAGTTTCTTTATTTTACAGATTTTCAAAATCTAAATTGTCTTGTTCTTTGTAAAGTTCTAAATTAATAGCCAAGACAAGAAAGAGCTTAATTTGTGGGAAAGAAATTGTAGATGCAAGGAACTTATTCTTTAAAGCTCCACAGAAACGTTGTGCATTTATCAGCTTTGAGTGGATATCATTGTGTTTCTAACAGAGTGGAGGCACCATGCAATTTTGCTCCTGAAATTGGTTTATATAGATGACTGGTTGCTGTGAAGTGTGTGTCAGAGTTCCATGCAGCTGTTATGAAGTAGTACAATTGTCATCGCTTCCTCCATGGTTGTTGAGAAGAGCTCGAGAGCCCGGCTCAGTCAGCTGTTGAATAGATCACCCAACACAGTTAACGTGGCATACATTGTAAAGAATTACATGCCTGCCACAATGAGCTTTGGGCCTTTGGTCTAGATAATAATCCTGGTAGGGGTACCACGTGTAGTGGCTGTCTGATCACTCAGATAAAACTGGCGAAACATAAAGAAAAATGTCAGTCGAATGAAAGAAAAAATGCTGCTCCAAATTTGTTTAAGGCTCATGCAAAAGGGCGATGTGTATTTTTTAACCCCAAGTTTTCCCAGAACTTGACTGCCTTCCTCAATGTGTAACATGAGGATACAACACCTGGAACTGATGACTTATTTAAATCTGCATTTAAATACATTAGTGGGCATGAAAGCAGTCACTGTTTTGTCACTGTTTTGGTTACAGAGACCTTGTGTTTCTGTTTCACAGAAAAATTAAGCCTTTTCAAAAATTAACTTATATAGAGAGTGTATAAATACAGCAGTACCAGAAAAAATGATTATTAACAAGATCTGAGTACTGATTTTATTTTAATTTTCAAATACAGTAAGAATGGCGATGGTTTCAATTGTGATAATTATTAATTATAATGCAATAAAAAATGAGAAGAAATGCCGCTATTTGTTATTTAACTATAGACACAAAGACTGGGATAATTAACATGTTTAAATAATGCTGAGGAAGCCCAAAGGATATAAAAACCATCAAAGTTACAGGATTTCAAAAGTAAAATCTCTATTTTTTTAATCCCTTCCTTTGTACTTCTGGACTTAGTTGTCACAGCCCATATGGCATGTCCTAAGCATGGCCAGAACTCGGTCTGTTCTGATTCTTCTGCTCATTGGGAGGATTTATGGACCTAACATCTGCTCAGACTTGGCTATTTTGGGGGCCAGGTAATTTATATCTTCAAAACAAATCATTTCATCTCCTCACCTTCCCCAAGTAAAAACTTAATATCAGGACACTGTTGGGGATCATGAGGCCTCAAAGGACGTGATCTCAAGCGCAAGATCACATCAGCACGTGATCCTCGTGAGCTCAGGATGAGACGCTCCCTCCCAGGCATTGCACGTTGCCTTGCACTGCGTGAACTAGGGATTATCACTGGCCTACTGGGTACTGGGCTGACACTCTCTAGATTATAAAACCGTGGTGAATTTAAGATTGTCTCTGCTCTGCGCATCATCTGCTTCTCCCTGTGAACTAACCCAGTGCGTCGTGGTTAGCTCGAGTCTTCATCCTGCACACTGTAGGCACCGACCTCCTGGATCACATGTACTATATAGTGCAAACTACACTCGTCTCTGTTGTCTTTTTGTTCTGTGGCCCTTGCCATCCCCTTTCTAGGAAGTTGGAGGATTGATGGGTTTCTGATGACAAATAATGTAAAATTTACAATGACAAAGTTCCGGTTTAAACACCCCATATGATAAGAAATTGAGTTTTCAGTTACCTATTATATACAATTGCAGTCTGCAAATATGTATTTAGCATTTACTTTCAAAAACCACTTAATTAGGGATATTCAAATGTTAATAGTGTATTTTGGAAACAGAATAGTTCATTTATTTAGTTCCTTATATTGTATCTTAAAAAGAATTGAGGCTGGAGATTTAGTTCAGTGGTTCTGTGCCTGACTAACAAACCCAAGGTCCTGAGTTCCATCCTTGGTAACCACACACAAGAATACTGGGCGGGGTGACTCAAACCACCAGCAATCAGTACCACATACCCCAATACTGGGTATGGTGGCTCAAGACTGTAATACCAGCACTCAGGAGGCAGAGGCAGGAGGATTGCTGAGTTCCAGGCTTGCCTGGGCTCCATAGTGAGCTCAGGGCCAGCCTGAACTACAAAGTGAGACCCTGTCTCAAAAAAAAAAAAAAAAAAAAAAAAAGAAAAAAGAAAAAAATTTTGCCTATCTTTTTTTTTCTCAATATCTTATGAAAAGCACAAATTATATTGTTTATCTGGCTCTTTTTCATAATGGGAATAGATTCAACTACCAAGGAAACATTTTAAACAACATATCATATACCAATCAAAACAAGAACATTTTTTTTTTTTTTTGAGACAGGGTCTTTCTTTATAGTTCAGGCTGGCCCTGAGCTCATTATGTAGCCCAGGCAAGCCTGGCACTCAGCAATCCTCATGCCTCTGCCTCCCGAGTGCTGGGATTACAAGCATGAGCCACCACACCCGGCACTGTGGTATGTAGTATTGATTGCTTGTGGGCGTGAGTCACCATGCCCAGCATTCTATGTGGTTTCTGGGATCGAACTCAGGACCTTGCGCTTGTTAGGTAGGCGCTAGAACCACTGAGCTAAATCTCCAGCCCAACCTGAACCTTTTTATTCATTTTTATATTACTTCTAATTTTGGAGAGTGTCTCATGAATGGAATATTTTTTAAATGAGTGTTTCTAAAATTATAGACCAGATATCAACTGCATGAGTCACTCAACAGAAAACTGCAAAGATTTGGATGAAAAAAAATTCATTATTTAACAAGGTCTTCCATACGCACCTTAAATCAGATTTCTGTTTTATCATGTTAGAATGTGTTATGAACCAGAAAAGTATGCTGTCAGGTACTTTAAGATCTGTTTTGATATACTGAGCATCTGGCAAAATCGATAGTTTTTATCAAACCTATCCCAAAATAATCAATATTCAACTAATTAATAATAATTCAAGTACTATCTTTGAGTGTGACCTTCTCCCAAATATTCTTCACTCAATATATATACTCTCCTTATGCACCATCTTTGTTTAATGTTGAAGGGGTGTGAAACATAAGACAGGCTACACAACAAAGTAAATAATGTTATACTGCACCTCATTTTCTTTGTATTTAAAATTACCAGGGCAAAACATTTTAACATCTTTATGAAAAGACATGGAAATTACTGAGATTTTTAAATGGCCCCAATTTCACTTTCATCTTCTCATAAATGAATGAATCTGTTTCTGTTCTCTTTGCTTTTGGGCTGGCCTTGGAATGGAATTGGGAGGAAGTTACTTTGTGTGACCTCTGAGCATCGGTTCCCAAGACTCTTTCCTTATAACTGAAAAGTGGCATCGCGACCACTTTGTGTGAAAGCTGGGCTATTCTGCTCTTGAGTGGTTTGTACAGGGGATTCTACACATTTTACCTGACAGCCCAAATTCACAAAAAGACTCGTGAAAGAGGCCATCCTGAAACACATAGGTCTGGCTAAGCCCTCAGGTGATGACTTCCATTTCAGCAACACCATACAAAAGCAGGAACAATGACCCACCCACCCACCCAAGTCAGCACAACGTGCAACTCATGAAGAAATAGATGGGTTATTGCTTTAATGTTTGATGTTTGATGGCAATAGAGAACTGAAACAGATGGTGATTACTCTGCGGATTTCTTTGAGAAATATTGTTGAAAAATAGCAAGATGATCATAGGAATAACAATGATAATGGCAGTTTTATTTCAAAATATTAACTTGTATTTCAATGACTCATTTTAAATTTAAGAATTTAAAAGGATTTGCAAATTGTAATTGGAAAAACAATCCTGAACATAGCTCTGTCTGTGTTATCAAATAAGTAATCTGAATCATGAAAAGTTTCTTCCATTGACGATGATACAAATAAGTATTCTGACTTAATGAAAATAAATTTACTCTTCCCTCAACTTAATTGATGCACTTTAAAAACAGATTGGTTTTGCTTCATTACTCGGGAAAAGAAAACTCATCTTTTTTATTTAATAGGGTCATTCACGGTCTCAATGCTGATTCCTATGGTAGCCATGTTCTGGGATACACTAGGAGTAGGTAGAACAGTCCATGAGAAACTATGACATTTTAATGTCTTTTCTCATTTTTAAAGGTCTATTTTTTTTTTTTTTTTGAGACAGGGTCTCGCTTTGTAGTTCAGGCTGGCCCTGAGCTCACTATGTAGCCCAGGCAAGCCTGGAACTCAGCAATCCTCCTGCCTCTGCCTCCTGAGTGCTGGGATTACAGGCGTGAGCCACCACTCCCAGCACTGTGGTATGTGGTATTGATTGCTGGTGGTCGTGAGTCACCATACCCACCATTCTATGTGGTTACCGGGATCGAACTCAGGACCTTGCGCTTGTGAGGTAGGCGCCAGAACCACTGAGTTAAATCTCCGGCCCTTTAAAGGTCTATCTTAATAATATATTTTGGTTTGCACTGACAGTAGTCAACAAAAGATTTGATAAAACATCTCATTTGGTTCTAGATGTATGGGTTTTGACAGTACTGTTTATAGAGGTGTTTCATCTACTCAAATCTGATTGCATTTCTGAGAAAACAGGAGAAAGTTATCATCTGAAAACATAGTACATGTCTGTTTGGAAACAGATTTATTGGACTGATGAGTTTAAATGTTTCTTTTTCCCTTTCTTTCCTTCCTTCCTTCTTTCTTTCTTTCTTTCTTTCTTTCTTTCTTTCTTTCTTTCTTTCTTTCTTTCTTTCTTTCTTTCTTTCTTTCTTTTCTTTCTTTTCTTTCTTTCTTTCTTTCTTTCTTTCTTTCTTTCTTTCTTTCTTTCTTTCTTTCTTTCTTTCTTTCTTTCTTTCTTTCTTTCTTTCTTTCTTTCTTTCTTTCTTTCTTTCTTTCTTTCTTTCTTTCTTTCTCTCATCCCTTCCATTTGAAGATCCTACATGTGATGGCTCCTTAATATGGCGTAAGCTTCTGTCATTGCCAAAACTTCATTTCTGTGGAAAAGACTAACAACATACTGCATGGGACCCATTCATCCTGTGTGAGAGACTGAGTTCACATTGTAGAGTTCATAACTTGATGGAATTACTCAGTTCAAACACACTTCTTGAAAAAGATGCAAGGAAAAAGACAGATTCAGATAAAAAGTTGCCAAACACTAAGGGAATATATGACATCATTGTGAAAAGCTATGGCCACCAAGGCTGCATATGAATTGTAAACAAAACATGCTAGAGGGCAAGCAATAATGGACTTCATTTTTAAATAGTTACATTTTATTTAGATTTTTTACATTCCATCTTTCACTTAAAAAAAGTCATTGTTCATATTTGCAACAATCCATGTTTATTTGAGATTACACTTAAATTGTGTGTTTCCTTTCTAGGTTTAATAATATAATTGCATAATTTACTAATTATTTCTCTTTCACAATGAGCTCGTTCTAAAATACAAAACGTGCCACAGGACTTTGTGCAGATATCCTGCAAAATTATTTCTCTTTTTTGGGTGTTATCCTGAAAGTCTTTAGTCCTAGCATTACAGGACTCTAGAAGTCACGTAGGTTGCAGAGTATTTGTTAAAAATTTAAAATTAGAACAAATCACAAGTTGGATATAGAAGACTACTGCCTACCAGGTGCATTTCCCAACGCCGGTTGGTTTCAAAGCACTCATTCCTGTTGGTGTGTGAGTCAGCCTCCTCGCCCGCAGGGAGGTGCTCGCCGAGCTCCGAGCAGGAACCCTAAGCTCCGCGTTGCACTGAGGGTGCAGCTCTTAAGCTTAGCAGAAGTCGATATGAAACACTTGTTCAGCAAAGGCTTTTAAAAAATATATGTGTGTATTGTCTATAATTTGACTTCTCTTAGAGCATTTTTATCCTTATCCAATTTTGAGGAACCAATGATTTTGCTTTGGGTGATATAAGGAAATAATATGAATGAGATAATTATTTTGAAATAAGTAAACCCATATCGCATGACACTTTTACTTACCATTCGAAATGTTATTTCAGTGCCATATATGTTGATTGACGTGCAGCGTTGTTTGTAAGTGTTGCATACCAGCCCCTGCTGTGAAGCACACTGGCAGTGTTCTGCTTTCATGGAGCTTATAGTCAGGTGGGAACAACAGTTGAGAAAGGGTAAGTAATCAAGTACGGATGGCTGCACACACTCACAGACACACAAGGCCCTGTGAAGGCTAACGTAGGGTGGAAGAGAGTAAGAGAGCGGAACTGTGACGGATGACAGCTAAGGAAGATCTCTCCGACACTGTGAGAGTCATCACAGAGCTCCATCCAATAAGAAAACGAGCCAAAGGAGCTGCGAAGTTTCCTAGAAATTTCTTAAAAATGCCGGAACTTGCTGGGCGTCGTGGCTCACGCCTGTAATCCTACCACTCGAAGGCAGAGACAGGAGGATTTCTGAGTTCGAGGCCTGCCTGGACTACATAGAAAGCTCAGAGCGAGCCTGAACTACAAAGCGAGAACTTGTCTCAAAAATAAATAAATAAATAAAAACAAATGCGGAAATTTGAGCACCACGCTGGTTTTACTAAAGCCAGTTCTGCACTTTTGCACCATCTCTAGAAGATTTGTATAAATATTTCTTTTTTTAATAAATTGAACTTATTGGTACATTTTAAGAATGTGTTATGATTATGTTCCTCACTGGCAATTTGGACTTGTACATGATATCTTGATTCATATTTTTTCCCATTGCGCAGCCCTTCCTATGGCTCCTCACCCTTTATATGTAAGATTTGTTGCCATTTTTCCTTTTTACCATGGATTTTTCTCCTTTATCTTCTCTGCTTTCTCTTGCCTCCACTCAATTAACCCTTCCTTTTGAACATTATTTTTTTCCTATTCACAATATGCGTCATACAGTCTGGACTTCATTTATACCTTCAATTTCTCACGCTAGAGAAATAATAGAGTATTTACGTATTGGTGTCCTATTTATTTCATTTATGAGTATAGACTCAAGATGCATCCATTTAGCATCCATTTTTTTTCTAATGTCTCACTTTTCTGGCTCAGTAATATTCCATTTTATTAAAAACCCCACATCTTCTTTCTTCAGTCTACCAGCAGTGATATTCAGGCTATTTCCAAGACTTAGCTATTACACATTTTGCTGCTGTAAACATGGGTACGCATGTGTCACCGTGGTATGGTCCTTTTAATATGTTCATGAGCATGTCCACTGGAGAAATAGCAGTATGCATGTTTCTAATAATCAGTGCTGTGTCAGATGACTTCACAGCGTGCTTCCTATTATAAACTTGTTCATAAATAATCTCCATGTTTGTGAATGAGAGTGATTCTCCTCTGAAGAGGAGCATATGGCATAAGGAAGCATAATACTGTACTGTAATTCCTACATCAAATCTGACTTTTGTGTACAGCCGTCATCATATATTTGTTTTCTAAAATTGGCATTACTTAACCATCTCCTGATTGGCTTGACCTTCATGTTAGTTAACATAATTTTAAGCTCTCTACCACTATACTGTATGTGTCCTCTAAAACATATAGACAATCCAGGAATTTTTGAAAAAAATAATTTGATAATTTCAAAAAAATAAATAATTCCATACACTGCTTTTACTAAGTATGTACTTCTGTTCTAGAACACCACTTCCGATATGAGTAGGCTGAAATGTAATACTTCACTTAACTGTTTGAAATAAAATTTCTGTATGTAAACAAATAATACTTTAAACATCAGTACCATATACTAATTCTTACATTGAGAAACTAATTTATTTTGGATAAATTTTAATATATGAATTTACATACATATGAATAAATTTGTTCATGTCAATATGTGTATTTTAGGCACTGAGAAATGTAATGAGATCTTTAAATCTTTGTATTCAATGAAGAATCATGATGAATTTGACAGCTTCAAATGCAGGTAGATGCAGGTGACTTACACTAGCTAATCAAATACAAGGAATTTTGTCACTGGTGCTACAACAAGATGGTGTATTGGATAATGTTCAAAATAAAACAACAAAATCTTTCATGGCTGTACTTGGTATGCCTTTTTTTTTTTTTTTTTTTTGAGGCAGGGTCTCGCTTTGTAGTTTGGGCTGGCTCTGAGCTCACTATGTAGCCCAGGCAAGCCTCGATCTCAGCAATCCTCCTGCCTCTGCCTCCTGAGTGCTGGGATTACAGGCGTGAGCCACCACACCCGGCATTGTGGCATGTGGTATTGATTGCTGGTGGGCGTGAGTCTCCACGCCCAGCATTCTATGTGGTTACCGGGATCAAACTCAGGACCTTGCGCTTGCGAGGCAGGCGCCGGAACCACTGAGCTAATCCTCCGGCCTGGTACCCCTCATTTTTAATAAACTAGATTGTTTAAACTTTTAAAAAAGTATTTGTTGTAAAAACTGGGTATGTCTGGTTGATTTAGTTTTATAGAAATTTTTATATTTACAGAACATTTAAAAAGAAAGTACAAAAAATGTTCATACATTCTTTTTTCATACACACTTTCCTCAAGAGAATTGTTTTACACTAGCAGCTACATTTATTTTAATTGATATACCAGTAATGCTATATTGTTATTAAAAACTTTGGATTTGTTTTATTTTTACCTTATATTTTTCTTTCCCAATATAATACATTACATTTAATCTTATCTTCTTAAGTTCCTTTTGGCTGTGAGTTTCTCAGACATGTTTTGTTTGTTTTATTTATTTTGAGACAGGGTCTCACTTTGCAGTTCAGGCTGGCTCTGAGCTCACTATGTAGCCCAGGCAAGCCTCAAACTCAACAATCCTCCTGCCTCTGCCTCTTGAGTGCTGGGATTGTAGGTGTGAGCCACCACTCCTGGCACTGTGGTATGTGGTACTGATTGCTTGTGGGAATGAGTCACCACACCCAGCATTGTTGTACGTGGCTACCAGATATTGAACCAGGGACCTTGTACTTGCTAGAAAGGTGCCGGAACCACTGAGCTAAATCTCCAGCCCAGATTAGTTTTCTTTTTGGTGACTTGAAACATTAGTGTTTTGTCGGTTTGTAGTGTGTTTCTTTGCAGAAATTTTTCTCTTAACTTAGCTGAGGTCCAGGTTTGCAAAGAGACAATATGTCATATTGAAAGTTCCATATAATCTACATAATTTATGACTGATCATATTCACCTTGGTCAGTTGACCAGGAGAGAATTTGTCATCTTTATTCACCATAAAGATATTCATCTATTGGTATTCTGAGAGGGGGGAATGGGATAAAATAGAATAAAATTTATTAAAAGAAGATATTAATCCTCTTTCTCCTTACCCTATACACTTTCAGCATTGTATTCTTTGGCAAGGAGGGGTCGTTAATTCTGTATAATTAAAGGTGATGTGTTAATGTTTCTTCTCTTTGCCGGTAGAGTTTACAGAAATTACATGACTTCCTTCTCCATATCAGATTTATCTTTCCTCTATCCTTTAACTATTCAATCACTTATGAATATCAGCCTAGACTCTTGGATACTGACTTTATAGTTTGGATTATAATACAGTGCCACTTTATTTTGCTTGAATTCTTCCAACTTTGGCCATCGATATTCTGTCCCTTTGCTATGCTCTCACCAATGTAGAGTTTCACTTCATTCTGGTTATTATTTGGGGACATTTCCTTACTTTCTGAGACTAAAAAGTGCTCTAGCTTTGTCTTAATTTATTTTTCTTTTTTTGGTATCAGGGACTGAACTCGGGCCCTTGTGCATCCAAGGTTGGTGTGGAACCACTTGAGGTAAATCCCCAGCCCCCTGCCTTAAATATTTTATGCTCAGTCTGAGTATCAACATTGCCACTGTGAATCTTTAGTTCTCTTTCTGTCATAACTGGCATGAGAAGCCAGTGTGAGAGCATGCCCCAAATGGCCAAACAAGAAATTTATTGTTCATACTCACAGCTACCCAGTTTACTTTACTGTGCTTCCAGATTAATCTAAAGATGAGGTCAGAGATCTGCCTCTGGTGCTAATCCATCGTCACGTGGATCATTCTGGCTTCAATCCTTTGTTTACTGCACATTCCACACCAACAGTGAGAACTCAGGTTCTCAGTGCCCTGCACCCATTTACGTCATTGTTCATGGTTTTTTTTTTTTTTTTTTTTTTTTTTTTTTTTTTTTTTTTTTTTTTTTTTTTTTTTTTTGTATACTGGTAAACAGAATAGTATTGATAGCACATCCCACTGTGGGAAACACCACTAATTTGTTTTGTTTTGTTTTTGGCGGTACCAGGAATTGAACTCGGGCCCCTGTGCTTCCAAGGTAAGTGCAGTACCACTTGCGCTAAATTCCTGGCCCAGCCACTATTGACTATACTAGAATACACATGTGCAATTTCTTTGGCCGTTAGCCATACCAACTTCACTCATTCCCAGACTTATTTAGGTCATAATCTTTTCTCTCACATCCTGCATGAGATTTTTCACACAGTTATATTCATTATCTATATGCTTCTTTGGTATTCCTATGATTCTTACAGTTTTGGTATAATTTTACCTATTAAGATCTACTCTTTTTGGTATAAAATACCATATAAACTCTGTGGATTTCTCAAATATACAAAATTTTATATTACAGTATCATAGAGAACATGTATATCACTCTTAATATCTCATGTTCATTGCCTTTGTGCCTTTAACCTGTCCCCAATTATTGGTAATTTTAAAAATTTTTACAGTGCCTATATATATCTGTGAAATTCCCGAGTGACACAAAAACTACAAAATATTCTACATTCCTAGTCCTCACTTATAAATGTCAATACTGTCATCAGTATGGCAACTACATGGATTTTCCAAACTGTCTCACCCTATTGAGATTCACTGATCTATTAAAAATCCAATATTCACATAGTAAATAGAAGATTTTTTTTTAAAAAGTAGAGGGACATGCTGATTTGCTAATTTACATCGGTATTTTATATTCTTTCTTGTACTCTTTCCTTGCTGAGCCCTCTAGTGATCTTGATAACACCAGGAATCTGGTGTTTTAAAAAATACTGGGTTCGTGTGCTGGGCATGGTGGCTCATGCCTGTAATCCCAGCACTTGGGAGGCAGAGACAGGAGGATTGCTGAGTTCAAGGCTTGCCTGGGCTACATAGTGAGCTCAGGGCTAGCCTGAACTACAAAGCAAGACCCTGTCTTAAAAAATAAAAATAAAATAAAATAAAATAAAATACTGGGTTAGTACTTGAGTGTGCAGTACACGGGAAGCACAATACTATGAGTCATGAAAACATATTTTCAAATATATAAAAAATTATATTATAGACCTTTTGACATGAGATAATTATATCAAAATAAGATTCTGTAGGGAAAAGTTTAGGGCTCAGTCAAAGAAGACTAAATATTTAACTATTTAAGAACTTATGTGAAAGGAAGTCAGTGCATTTGAAGCTTTCTGTAGTTTTCAAGTAACTGTATTCTTCTTCACAGTTACAAGCCCCATACTAATGAGAGCTGACATTGGTTGCTAAAGGCAAATGGATTTGAGTAAATTGGAATTATACTCTCAATATTAAAAAGATTATGGTGATAGGTAAGGATAATAAAATTAACATTACAATTCTTAGTATAGGTGAATAAAGCATTTATTTTAATAGAGTTTATTGGTATATTTTAAGTATATAATTTGCATTCCTAAAATGTACCAATTAACTCAATATATTAAAAAATAAATTATACAGCAAAAAGAAGAAATTTCTATGTCAACATGATCTTTGTTACAGAATCTTATAAAATATTTGGCTAGATAGTAACATTATAGAAAAAATATGATGTTACATACTAAAGAATAGCTTCTCTTTTATTTGATTGCCTTCTAGTTAGAAATACCAATTTATATGAAGTTACTAACTGGTTTCTTTGTTTTACAGTTCTTTTTGTTTTATGTTGTTACCTTAAAATATTTTATTGTACTAAACTGTGAGACATTATCTTCTAAATTAAAGCATTTCTGAAATGTGGATTTGTTAAATACTAACATTTTACTAGTTAGATGTTTATTTTGAACCACTGAACATTTTTCAAAGTATGGGTTGAATCGCAAGCATGGCTCATAGTACTTTGTGTGATCCTTCACCCTGAATATTGTGTTTTCTCTAAAACAGAAATACTGTTTATTGATTTCAGAGCCTGGACCTTAAAAAATTTCATTTTAAGCTCAGAATTTTTCTAATGTAATAAAGTTTTTCATTTGTACACCCATTGAATTTTTATGCTTCTCTTCAGTTTCTTTCTAATTCTATGGTCAATATTTAACTCTTGAATTTAGAGGAATGTCATTAAAAAAGCAGAGGGCAAGATTTGGAGTTGCCAGCAGTGGTAGAAAGGATAGATGATAAACCCAGGCACGAGGCTGAATGCCGAAGAGATTGCTGAGTGTGCTCAGGGGGAGAATTTCTCCATGGACTGTTTATGGGTTTTATTAAGAGCAAGGCTGGAGGTTGATTCAAATAATTATTTTAAAAAATTTGTAATACTCAGTTCATGTGGCCTAAGGGTATAAATGAATGATTACCTGGTAATTTTATCACCAACAAAATGCAATAGAATTAGCTATCTTTTTAAAAGAGCTTATTATGTGCCAAAGATTCTATACTCATTAGTTCATTTAATGTTTAATTGTACTTAAAAATTGCTGATAATGCTGGACATGGTGGCTCATGCCCATAATCCCAGCACTCGAGAGGCAGAGGCAGCAGGATTGCTGAGTTTGAGGCTTGCCTGGACTACATAATGAGCTCAGAACCAATGAGACACTGCTCAAAAAAAAATGGTGATAATTAACTTTCTACTTTTGTACAATGAGCACGTGATAGAGATAGAACTTGAACCCAGAAAATCTAGCTTCTGAGGCCCAGTACTAAGGTCCTGCGCTAGGAACTACCTTTTTTTCTCCTCTTTAACAAATTAAATTACTCATTATAAACTTTAGGGTTGATGACTAAGTCTTTTTCTTCACCCAAACCTCTTCTTCTAAGTTCATACGAACAAAATAAGAGATTAGTAGAGGGTAGCCTAACTGAAAATATTCATATTGAAGATAGAGTTAATAGGCCCTCACAGAGGAGTTTTTATTTTATTTATTCAATTATTTTCTGGTTTTGTGAGACAAGGTCTCACTATTTAGTTCAGCTTGGCCTCAAACTCTCAATAGTCCTTCTACCTCAGCCTCCCAAGTGCTGCACTTAAGGACATGTCCCACCACATCCAGCAGCGTTTGCATTTCTAAAAAGGATGCTTATTAAAACAAGTTAATCCCTCACTGGTGAATGAACCAGATACATAAATCCAGCAAGTGAAATAATTTAGGAGTGTGAAATATTTTCTGAGTGGAAGTTATTATCCATTAGAATAACTACCTTCAGCTTTCCTAAATTAATCCTACTTGTATTTAGCAAGTTTAATTCTTCCTATTCCAACCACATTTTTACATGTTTTGGTGGAATGAATTTTTACTGCTGTTTCCAAATGTATATCCTGAGAAAGATAAAATGGAAACAATGCTTTGTAAAAGGAGAGGAAAGAGGTTGAAAACAGGGGAGGAGATTGAGAGAAAAGAAGGAATCAGGATATATCCAGAGCCGGTACAAATTCCCTATGATGAATGTGATCATTATGCAAATGGTACCAATAAAATTAATTTTTAACAAGAGTAGATTTTCTGAAAAAGGAATGGAGAAATTGAAAGGCACAGAAATGAGGAATGTCAGGGAGATAAAATACAAATCACTCATGGGAGGTGACCACATGGACTGCAGTCAGGAGGATTATCAGCAAGTGGTAGATAAGTAGAAAATATGAGTTTGTCAATGCGTTGGACTTTCTTGGTGTCATTGTGAACCATACATCAGTTATTTAATTGCTCAGTACACACATCTTATTAGCAGTGGGCAGTGAGTGTATCAGTCATGACATACAACATGTATTCTGAAAAATCATTGCTTTTTATATAATCACTTTGAAGTATTCTTTCCAAAAATAAACTAAAATATACAAAACCATTCATTTAAATGAGCAAGTACAAATCATTCTGATACATTAAACCGAACCAACTGACAGTCTGCAGGGAAACAGTAGTAAAGTAATCCTGCAATACTTGAAATTTCAACCTAGTTTCTGGTAAGCACTTCTCCATGTTCATTACTTCAGCATATTTAAATGTAGTAATTGATATCTGCTTTACTTGCAAACCACAGAGTGAAAACACAAATCTACTAGTATTAACACAGATTTCAGGAAAAAATCTATGTGAAAATGTAGTTATGAATAATTTCATGAAAGGTAGTATTTCCTGTTTTTCATTTTTGTCTCTTCTTCAAGAGTTGTGAACAAAATTTCCAAATTAATGGAAAGTTCTTGGCAAAACCAACTTCACTGACATGTAGCAAATACGAAAAATAACAGAGGTGGTGTAATAGTAGATCAGATAAATGTGTGTGGTCTAATTACAGTGACTAATAAACTATCTTTTCCTCTCTTCTGTGTCTGTACAGAGCAGACTAAACTGAGAGTGTCCTTCAGAGTGTGAAATTGCCCCATGGTGTTGGTGAACCAGTCAAGAATATTTTATGGATGTGGCCACCTATCCAGACTATTCACTCGCTCTGATAGATGCTGCCCAGTTGAGGAAAAATCATCACGATTATTTCATGAGACTGTATTTGACCAAGAGGATTTTCAATGTACACAGTAATAATCCTTTATTTTAAGCAGAAATTTAGATTTGAAAGTTTAAGTGAAACCGAACATAGCAAAGTTTAATTTAAAAGACTCGACGCTTTCCTTTTCACAGGAACATTACGGCAGAAGTGAGCTGTTCTGGGATGGCCAGTTGCCCTGTTACCATCTCCCTTGCATGTAAGGAAACTACCAGTCACCCTTCGAAATTTTTCTTTTGTTTCTAAACTCTCAACAGTTGCTTCATTGATTTGTGTTCCCTGTAAGGCATAATTGCAAAAACATTCTGAAAATTAAAATGCTTATATTCTTTTTCTCATCCATTACTACCGAGGTGTTAAGATAATTTATTCCATTATATTAACAATTGCTTGACGCATCAAAAGATAATTTGCCATGTAATTCTGTTAAACCTGAAACCGTAGCATTTTTTCTTGATAATATCATTAATATATCAAGAGTAAATAAAATGTTTTGTGGTAGGCACATTAATTATTGCCTTCATCTATCGGTGTTTAAAACTTAGAAATAATTAAGTGTGCTTTAATAAGATATGGTTCTGAGAAAGCCAGATCATTTATGAATTTCTAGAGGTGTGTGGAGCTGCGTTTCCCTTGAGAGACAGAATTTATGCCTAACACCCTGCTGATTGTTCAGGAGGTAAAGAACCAAGAGCTGCATGTACAGAGGTTTAATTTAAAGTGTGTTTCTCACTAGGCTGCTCACAACACTTAATTAAACTCTGCTGTTTTGGCAATGACAAATGCTGTGGCGCAAAAGGAACCCAAGTCGCAGTGACGGAGAAGCTTTTGTAGTTTCTTTCATGTGCACTGGCAGCCAGATTCAGGTTAGAAAAGAAAGCAAGAATAAAAGAAGACATATTTAAGGTGTTTGGACAAAGTTGCCAGTTTTAAGCATCTATTTTAGGGACCCAAAGTGGTGGAGTATTTAGAGGATTTAATCATGTGGTGTTTCTGGGAAATATGGCGTGTGACTATGGAACACAATTTAAAGTCCATTTTAAAGTCATTGTGGGTTTTGGAATAATTTTCTTTTACATGAGCAATTATTAAACTTGAAGTGATAATTGATCCAAATTTAGACAGATATGCAGCACGTTTTATTTTCTGATTATACATTTTGTGCTATATTTCACAGATAGTTTATAGGTGTATGCTAATTTTGGAGTATGTTTTCAAAATGAAGGAAATTTATTATTCAGATCAAAGAAAAAAGTCTCAAATTTTATACTTACAGGAAGCTGATCATGAAGTGAAGCACAGACAACAAAGGTTTACAATTCTTTCTGTTGAATTGCTTGGCTTGAAAATTATCCTCAGAGTCCCTGACATAAAACTACCAACATTATACAAAGTTATTTATGAACAACAGTGCTTCCAATGTGGCAAAGACTCATGATTCCATTTCTACAGTGTTCTTATTCCAAACTGATGTCAAGGTAACATAAATGAAACACTAAAAAAGATAGCAAAACACCTCATTTCTATTGGTTGTTTATGTGTCAAAACCAAGTAGCTAAGCATTTGTGTAAACAGAGACTCACTTAGCTCCCATGACTGAGTATGCACTTGGCACTGATCACTATCTCTAATGTACAAGGTAGGCAAACGAGGTGTAGAGAAACCAAGAAATTAATCCAAGATCACATATCCAGTCTGTGAGGGAGTGAGGGCTCACTTCAGTGGTATGTTTGTAGAACCCATGTCTGTATCTCGTATACCACACAACAAGCAAAACTATGAAATCAAATGAAGTGTAAAATGCCATCTCCAGAGTACTTATTTTGTTCACTTATCATTAAAAGCTACATTCCTTCAAGAATCAGATAAACTGTAATAAATTTAGAAATTGCTCAGCTCCTAACAGGGGACAGAATGGGGGGCCCAGAGAGGTTACACAAATGCACAGCATCGTGGTGCTAGTAAACAGGAGAACTGATGACAGATGTTTCCCACTGTGAGTCTCCCACTTGCAATTACACCATGTTTCTTTGCTTTTGACTACAGGCACATCTGTCGCAGAAATAAATATACATCTAGGCTACTCCAAATAAAGTGGAATTGATATAGTCCACACTGTCTTTTTTTTCTTTTTCTTTTCCTTTTTGAGACAGGGTCTCGCTTTGTAGTTCAGGCTGGCCCTGAGCTCACTATGTAGTCCAGGCAAGCCTCAAACTCAGCAATCCTCCTGTCTCTGCCTCCCAAGTGCTGGGATTACAGGCGTGAGCCACCACGCCCGGCACTGTGGTATGCGGTGTTGATTGCTGGTGGGCGTGAGTCTCCACGCCCAGCATTGTATGTGGTTACCGGGGATCGAACTCAGGACCTTGCGCTTGTGAGGCAGGCGCCGGAACCACTGAGCTAATCCTCCGGCCCAACACACTGGCTTTTTATTAGTTAAAATATATACCTATTGTAAAGCTGTTATACCAATTATAGGAGAAGAGGAAAATGACAATTAAGTTGTGTCATATATTGGTATAAATTCTCAATGTGGAGTGTAATTGTGATGTGTATATATAATGTACCAATAAAATGTACTCATAAAAACCATATGAATATGGTCTTCAAAAGCTGTTCCAAGTATATGTCTAAACTCACTGTTTCTTTTTCTAATCTGTGTCACAGTTTCAAATAGGCTGATCTTAGGTTTAAAAATTATAGCAAGAATTTTAAAGCATGAAGAATATAATACTTATTCTCTGATGAGTGACCATTAATTTCTTATATGAAAATATCCAGTGTGGAAAATTGTAACTTTGAAAGACAGCTTTTTCATTGATACACAGTTTCAATAAAACATCATTCTCTAACTTATTTCAACATTCAGAATCTTCCATATGTGTTAGGCAGCAGCCAGGCCTGTGTTGGATAGTGTGATAGAATTTGCTATAGGAAAACAACATGAAAATATTATGGAAAGTAAAAAATGTAATTTACTTACCTCATTTTTGCTTTAGATTGTGGGCAGGGTAATTCTGGAATATGTTGTTTTTAAAACACTATAATAAAGACTTTTTATAATTAAATCACCTCAAATATTAGATTTTTCATGTACATAGAAGAATTTTTGAGCTATAGAGTAACAACTCTATGCTTTTGGCTTTAGCAGTACAGTAACAAATTGCACAAGGGAATTAATCATCATTATTTTTTGCTGTATATTCAGAATGATGGATTCCAAAGCATAGCGCACAAGAAGTACCACATTTGAAATACTGGGCTGAGAGGCATCAAACATTATTTCTCGTATAAAATTAAAATAGCAAGCTTTCAACCGAAGCACAGTTTTACTCCCATCATTGACACTGGATTTTTTCCCACTGTCTTCCTGTTTTTGCTTAGAATTAAAAGGGAGTAGAAAAATTTACCACTGAAATTTATTTTCTGTGTTGAAAAGACATTCATTATTCAGGTAAATATCTTTCATTTTGACTTAAATCATATTCTCATAGGAGTATTGTTTGACTATTCTGTCAAAAATAATGCTTTCTTATTCTTGATCACAGAGTCCAGTGTTTTGGTGGTTATTTGTTTAATTTTGAAATATGTCTAGTTTTTTCATGTATACATTATTAAAATTCCTTCTATCTCACCTTTTAATTATAAAGCTAAGGCTGTAAGCATTCTCATTCCCCATTAAATCCTCAGGGCTGACCCAGTGGATGGAAATTAAATTTCTTGGTGTACTTTTTTTTACTAAAATAAGTCAGTCAGTGAATGAATAATGAATAGATTAAAATGGCCACATTTCCTATGGATTCACTATGTTTGCTTTGTATATCTTCTTTAATTTTTATTTGATGCCACTCTGGAAGGGTTTTCCCCTGGATCTTTATTGAGATATGTCTTGCTTAGACTAAAGTTTCACTCTTCTTCCGGAAGAGATAGAATCATTTGAAGGCATTCATACTCTAAAATCTGAGGATGCAAAGTGGAAGTTTTCAGAAATTTGATGTGTATCACTCTGCAAGAAACATAAAGCCCAAAAGAGGTTTGCTAAAATATCAGTATTGTCAGGCTCGCTTTGTTTTACCAGCCATGTGATAATGTACCTACAATACTAACCTTTCCACGATCTATCTATGGAATACAGGTTTACAATTAAACTTACCAGAATTGTGGTGAGGAATTACCTGAGGTTAATATATTTGGAAAAATGGTAAACTAAATTAGTATATAAATTCGTTCTAATACCTCTACTAATAATAATCAGTGTATTATAAGAATATGATACTCAATATTTGTATGCTTGAAAATATCCTCACTCTTATTTCTGTTATAGTGTTTCCCTATCTTCAGTGATAGTCATTTGGGTTTGTTCAAATATTCCAACCAATTGTCCAGTCTTCTTTACAGTATATTTGACCAAATACAAGAAAACACTACCATAGGAGTATGGTGATAGTTTCTCCTTCCTTGCATCAGTTCAGTAGATGGTTTCCTTTTTTTCTCTAGCTTTTCCACATCTTCATTCTCTCAGTTCTTCACAAAAGCTGAGCAATCAAAGGACTCCCCCTCCTGTATTCACATCATGTCCTTTGCAAGATTTCATATAAAGTTAGCTGGAAAGGGGCTTGGTGAATTTCACCTCAGTGGACACTCTACTCTTTTGTTCGCATCCCTTCACCTAACATGGGGTGGTTAGAGAATGTACTTGAGTGTTAAGGTTGAACTTCACGTCCCCAACATTTAGAGAAGCAATTCAAAGCAGATAGTGAGCAATTCAGCCAGCGCCTATTTACCCTCGCCATTTATTTTAAAACCCTAACACTAAAACGAGACCATTTTAAATGGTAGATAAAAGGCAGTGAAATTGATGAATGCCTTTTGGCAAGTATAGTTGAGTTTCTATGGGTTTTATACATTATTGACACTGTCAGTGATTTCGGTGATTGTGGCTACAGCTGGGATGTTATTATTGCCATGTTGCTGTACGTCTGTCGGGAGGCTATTCCGTGGTCACAGCTGGAAGTGTGATTGGCATTTGATGTTCACGACCTGCAGTAATTGTACCATTTTATAAGAGGAGTTCACGAAATCCATAGTCAAGAATTAAGCTGTGCCCAACCAAGTGACTTACGATAGTAGGCAAGAGAATGAGCAGGAATGGCCGCAGTCAGAATTCAATAGCTGCCACGAGAGATTGAGCAGGTCGTTGCGAGGGTAATGCGACGGTACAATGGCACCAATCTACACGAAGGTCTGGGGTTGCTGTGTTGGCACTGATACACTTCCGCCGCGGCTATCTTTAGGCTGAGAATTTTGTATGCCTTCAAGGCCAGGTGAATTCTAGTCTCCAAATGCATTATGTAATGAATAACCTTTTACTTTCACTGAATTTGTTTCTCAGATTATAACAGTAGTACAAGCTCATTATGGATAATTTGAACAATACAACAAAGGATATGGAATAAATTTCAAATTACATTTAATGTACTGCTCAGAGGTGACCAATTTTATTATTTTTGATATCTTTCTGTATACATTCATATAGATTATTTCTACAATATTAAATTGATGCTACATATGCAGTTTTTTTTTTTAATTTTCAATTTTGTCTTTCTATATGTAAGATTGGGACTTAAATAAACTGATTTGTATAAAAATAGGAAAGAAGAAAACACTGTTAAACCTATGGAATAAAGAATAAGTTAATTTATTATAAAAATATGAATTGAGCTTTTAACAAGATATCATAAAATATGCATATATAGTATATGAGCCTTGGCCTTAAATCAATTATATTCACCTACATAATACAGTACAATGAACATTCAGAAATACCTATAATAGTCTTTGTCATCAAGCGTTTTTCTTATTGATAGCTTTGAGTTTTATAGGTTCCTGTTTGACAAATCAGCATTTTAAACATAGTCACTGTGTACACAGTCATCCTGTACTGATGACTGACTATTTTGGATTGGTAAATTATCAGTATACTTGACATGGCCTAGTCTGTCTATGTCTCCTGGGCTTTTCTTTGGAATCAGAAAGCAAAAAGCTGAAGAAAAGATTGGCAGTTCGTCATAAGGGAAATAAGAAATATTACCAGTACAAAAACCTTCAACTTATAACTGCACAGGAATAGATTACCAAAGTCATAGACTACTCAATTACCTGCACATTAGATTTCAGGTATATTTGCACATGCTACTAGCAAAACTAACTGAATATGGTCCAGGATAACACATTCCACCAAAATCTATTAAGTACATATATTGTTTCCTTGTTCTGTAAAAACAGTTATCTTTTGGTAATTTAAGTATCATGTAGAATGTGCCCTCTCTATTGGTCCAATCCTTTACAATATATTAGAACAACTTACTAATTTTGTCCAAATAGCACACATTCTTACCCACACAATTGGGGCTTTTGCAAACATATGGCACCTCTGACACTGTTACTGTAGTCCACTTGTTAGCCTTTGTCCTATACTCCCTCTGTTAACTACTTCTACAAGCAATAACTCATTAGTATTTACAACATATAGCTTATTCTAATGGTGGTTAAAATTATCAATAGCATTCCATCAATAATTTAATAACAATAATGATGATAATGAAACTAAAGAGCAACTTAATTATCTTCTACAGTACAACCCAAACTTCTTTCTTGTCTTAATCCCTCTAATTCTATTTGGCATTCTGTATTCTAACACATTTGGCCAAACTTGTACTCCTTGTAAACCTAGTTAATATTTATTTCTGTCACTGAGGACATGTTGAGACTGTTTTTATTTCTTCAACAATAGTTTGTTAATATCATTTCCATCAGCATCGCCGAAAAGGACAATAGCGTTTTCCTCAGCACTGAATCCTTGGAGTTCTGATAGAGATGTCACAAATGAAGTGCTGATGGAATTAATTATGTAGAAATGAATTCATGCCTTTGAAAGTTATGAATATTTCAAGAGAAGGATGGGAAGCAGCAGATATGAAGGTTAATTTTATGTGTCAATTTAGCTAGGCTGTGGTATGGTCAGATAATTGGTCAAATGTTTTTCTGACTGTACCTGTGATGGTGCAGATTGTCTTGTCTAATGTGAGTAGCCAAAATCCACTGAGGTCAAAACTTATGTAGATAAAAACCTTGACCCTTCTATGAGTAAGAAGGAGTAAGTCCTATCTATCTACGTAAGATGATACACAGATCTTTCTCTACCGTTTGATTGAAATACAAGCACTAATCCACGTTGGGTCTATCAGCTGTCTCGGTTTTCAGGCTTTTAAGCTCGAAAGAACTACAGCACATGTTTCCTAGGTCTCCAGCTTGCCAGTTCATAACCGGGGCTTCTGATTCTCCTTAACTGGATGAGTTGATAACTTACAGGAAATCTCTCCACAGCCATATGTATTTCCTGTTGGTTCTGTTTCTCAGAAAAACTGAGAGTGTTTGCTTTATAGTGTAGTTCACAAAAGTTTGAAACCAAGAATACACATGGTGTCTTTGAAAAGAATGAGCAAGAAAGAAAAGACATCTATGTCTATGCATCTAACTCTATCTAAACTTACCTATGATTTTTACATGGATTTTTATATTTGCTTTTTCCACATTTCTCTGCAGGCCCTGACCCTGATCCAGATTCACTAACCTGTTATGGCATGAAGAAAAGGGTGCTACTTTCTTTCATGACATAAGAATTTAAGAGGTAATAAAAAATCTTTTTAGTTCATTTTGTGCAACATAACCTCTAATATGGCCCCTTTTGTAAAGGAAATAAAAAAGAATTAATAGAAAGAAAGAAAAATTATGATTTCCAGCAAAATATACTTGTTATAGGAAATGATACATATTTCATCTTTGATTTCTTTGTTTTTCTGAGTGAAACTATGCAGACTTGTTTGATACTATAAAATTGAATGTGTAGAAATAATTTATATGATACTTGTTTATTGGAGAGAAGGATAGAGCTCCTTACAAATTATTCTCAGAAAAAACAAAATTGTTGGTATCTTATTTATATTTATATACCTGAATTTTATGTCTGTCCTTTCAGAAATTATGAATTATTTTATTGCATTTGTCTTTTAAAAATATTTTGCTACCACTTTACCTATATTAAATAGTCAGTTAACACTAATGTTTACTTTGCAATATTTAAAATATAAAGGTAAACAACAGAAAGAAAAATGAAAACTTTTTATGATACAATACTCACTGTATAGATTTTGATATTTACTTTACTTTTTTGTTTTGAGTTTATTGGTACCTTTTAGGAATACAGTATGACCACATTCATCACTGAGAGTTTGTACCTGCACATGATATATCTTGTTTCTTATTTTTTCCCATTCTTCTGCACTCCCTGCAAACCATGGCACATTTTTTCTCTTTTACCATAACATTTTTTTCTCTTCCTTCTTTGCTTTTCTTTCTTTTCCCTCCAGTTTCCTTTTTACTTTGTACATTTTCTTCCTATTTCACAATTCTTATTAGACATTTTGGATCTAGTTCTAGAGGTCCTATTTGACCCTACTATTTTCCTGCTGTGTATATTCATTAAAGAATTAAAACCATCACACCATAGTGACATATGTGTGCCCATGTTTATGGAAGCTTATTCTGTGATAGCTAAATCTTGGAAAGAGACCAAGCAACCATCAAACAGAGACTGGATAAAGATATCTTTATAAAATGGAGCATTAGTCATAAAAAATCATAAATTTACAGCTGAATGGATACATCAGGAAAGCATACTCACAAGTGAAATGAATAGGAGACACATGTGTCAGTGCTGTATCATTTCTCTAGCATGAGAAACTGAAGATGTAAACGAAGTCTAAAATGTATGGTAAGTATCGTGAAATAGGAAGCAAATGCTCAAAGGGAAAGGGGAACTCAGGAGGGGATCAAGAGAAAGCAAAGAAGGGAAAGCAAAAATTTTATACTAAAAAATAAAAACAAACAATGCTCACATGTATAGATATAGAGGTGAGGGGGTTTAAAGGAGGAAATGGGAAAAAATAAGAATCAAGATATATCAGGTACAGGTACAAATTCTCAATGATGAATGTGATTGTAATGTATTCCTAAAATGTGCAAATAACCTCAATTTATTTAAAAAAGAATAAATGATGCATGTTTTAAAATCCTTGTTTTATTTCCAAAGGAAGGAAGGAAGGGAGAGAGAGAGAGGGAAAGAAGAAAGAAGGAAAGCAAGAAAGAAGAAAGAAGGAAAGAAAGAAAGAAGAAAGAAGGAAAGAAAGAAAGAAGAAAGAAGGAAAGAAAGAAAGAAAGAAAGAAAGAAAGAAAGAAAGAAAGAAAGAAAGAAAGAAAGAAAGAAAGAAAGAAAGAAAGAAAGAAAGAAAGAAAGAAAAAAGAAATGGTCCAAGAGAACAAGTGGAAAACTAACAATGAAAGATGAAAAGCATGATTAGAGGTTGACTTCCTTTTACCTCACAGAAATAAGCATTGAGTATGTTAAAAAGAAGCTCTTGTTGCGAAAATTCTTCACTGAAGTAATCTTCGTATTCACTTATCCTCTCTATCTTCATGAGTCATTAAGTGAGACCACCCTTAATTTGCAAACTGTTAACATGAAAATCGTCTGATTGTCTTGCAGAGTTTAAAAAGAGAATCAGGCAAAATCACACATTTGTCCCCTATCTATGTTTACTGGTTCAAGTCTTTGCTAGTTCAAAGTTCTAGAAAGACATTAAGAAGTTATATGGAAACACAAAAAACACTCAGTCCCTTATCATGAATGGGAGTCTGTAATTGCTTGTCGCAGGGATGATCCATAAAATATGTGTCAGACTCGTGACAGTGTCTCAAGGCCATCACAAGTTATAGTCACAATGCACTGACTTGGCAAGAGGCTGTGTCCTTTTCTGATCTTCTAGTTCCTTTTGACATTTCTGAGAGCAATTCCATGCCGAGACTGTATAAAAATAACCTTGTCATCGTTGCTCATCAAAAAATCTTTGCCTTTCTAGAGATTTTCATAGAGGTTTTTGGATATTTTAATGCTTTTTATATAAATTTCTATGACATACAGAATTCCAAGGGAAAAATCCCTTAAAAACAGTAGGCTAAATAGTTCATAAGCAATAGTAATGGAATTTTCCTCAAAATCACCGAAGGAAGAAAGATAAGTGATGAAGGTGAATGGAAAACAGTTCTCCTTTGGGGCAGAAATGAGTATTTCAAGGACTTTCATCACTAGTTTTTAGAAATTCCACTACCTGAGAATATTAGTCCAATTTGGTCTCAGTTTACTATAATAAAATATCTGATATGGGTAACTTATAAAGAGAAAAGAGCCTTTTAAAACTCCTAGCTGTTGAGTCCAGAACTCTTGCACCAACCCCTGTGAACTGCTCTCGCGCCTCTGTAACACAGGGTGGTGGGAGTAGGTGTGATGGGAGATCGTGAGGGGGGAGGAGAGAGCACATGGCTGAGGAAGATCAACCTTACATTCCATAATACATTTTTTCAAGGAACTAACTCAGTACAAAGAAAAAAACTTAGTTCTGCAGACAATATCCTCAGTGACCGGTCACAGCTCCTAGACCCTGTACCTTAAAGGTTCCAACCATGTCCCAAGCATCATTACACAGATCGATCCTTCAACACAGGAAGCATTTAGTGACACAAGGACACCATATCAAAACAACAACAGTGGAGAAATAAAAAGCAGAATGACATTAAGTGTATGCTTGTTCTCCACTACATACACCTGTCTGTTGCTTGCACTCAGAATTTTCTACCTAACCACCCTATTTTTTGCCCTCTTCCTCTTCTCATCTTTCCTCATGTTCCTCTTCCATTTTCATCATGCATAATGAAAAAATCATACAAATTCTATATTGCATGCAAAAATAAGAACATCAACAGTAACCTAATGCTATAACTCAATACATAAAGAATTGAAATGGAATTAAGAACTGAGCTATGATCATTGATATTTAGATGTCCCCCCAAAACTTCATGTGGCCACAGACTTTTGAGAGGTGACTGAATTGTGGAGGATGTTCCACTCATCAGTGGATTAGTCTATTGTTGAGTAAATATCTACTTGTCATGTTGGGAGATAGAGCCTGATTGGCTGAGGCAAGTTACTGCAGGCATGATCACCTGATCACATAATCATTGTCTGTCTCAACTCCTTTTCTTTCACTCCCCTCCTTCTCCTGCCCCCTGCTCTCTCCTCCTGTCCCCTCTACTCCTTCTTCCTTTCTGAATCTCTGTCTCTCCGTGTCTCTGACTCTGTCTCTATCTCTCTGTCTTTCTCTTTGTCATCTGTCTCTGTCTCTGTCTCTGTCTCTCTCTTTATTTACAATGCCATAGAAAGAGCTGCTTCTCTCTGCCCTGCCACACTGCCTCGGAGCCACTTGACTATGGAATAAAATCTCTACAAACTGTGAGCCAAAATTCACCTTTCTTCTTGCAAGTTGTGAGTGTCATGTCTCAGGGAAGAGAAAAATAGTAAAGACATGAATCTACAGGAAATTTAGCCCCCAAATGATCAGCACTCATAGATGGTGCTCACATACAGTTTCAGAACCCAAGATAATTTACAATGAAATGCAAAATTAAGTATGTTTGCTAAGGGCTGTAATAAAGGCTTGTGTATGCAATGTACTAATACAGATAAATAATAAAAAAACAGTCATGTGGTCAAAGCAATAGAGTTTTCAGTGACTTTGGGAAATTCTTGTAGTTAGTTGGACATGTGTGCAAGAGGCCCTCTGAGTGAATACAGTGGAAACACAAAGCTGTCTACGCCATCAGAACCTCATTCTGGGGCTGTTAATATCAGAATAAGCAGTCTGGATTTACTTGTACAGAGTAATGGCTGATCATAATTGTACTTCAAAAGTTTCTTGATTAAAAAATGCAGTACAAAGTAGAAATTAAATGATCCTTGTTCAATAAAAGGCAAGAAAATGTTTATTCAACTAGCACAAAACTCAAGCTAAAAATGAACACTTCAGAGCACCAGGAATGAGACTCAATGATCAGACCCAACAGATCTGAGTGGGACGTGGCCTCATGCAAGGAATTTGGTCAGAGCTGTGCAGTTCCCAGGCCCTTTACTGTCCCTCCAGAGCCCCTTCTATACTGCCTGGTGTGACTGGTGTTTGCCAGCTAAGGTAGCATCAGTGGACTTTCTCTGTTAGATTGGCTTCATTAATATGGGAAATACGAATATAATTCATGATCATGACATGTAAAATAGAAAAAATTCAATATATACTTAAAAGAATCATGATAAAATACACTTGTGGATCCTAAAAACTCAAGCATTATAAGAGAACATTATCATAATATACTAAGATCTATTAACTATCACAATAATAACATTTAATGCCTTTGTAAACAACCCAATTCAATATAATGTGATTATATCAAGTGTAGCATAGGATATCTTTTTCTTTCTCTGATTATTCAATATTGCACTAGACATATCAGTTTAATATATAAATATGAAGAGAAAAAACATTTTAATAAGTGAAACTAAATCTGTTACCTTATTATGTATATATGTATAGAAAAACAAATGACGTTTATCTGTGTAAAGATGGGTGTTGAAGATTACATAAAAACACACAATTGTGTAAGTTCAAGGCAGGCAAAAAGGGCTTATTTACTAGGGTCTTTGTTGTCTGCCTTCTTCCCTTTACTATACAGTAAGAACCTATTTTCCTTTACTATACATAAATTCAATTTTAAAATAAAATTACAATTTATGGGGTAAAACTTGAAATATGATATTGCCAAACTCTGGATTGATTGATTAGGCTGAGTAGATGTTTTGCTCTACCTTTCACGAATTTTGAATGACACACAGATGAAAGGATTATTACTATTTTAAATTATTGCAATTTAAATAATTACAATTTTAAAATGTAAAAGAGTAATGGCAAATAAAGTAGTGATAGCTCGTATACACGTCCTACAGTATTTGAGTATTTGGACTATAAGTTTAGTTAAGATATGCCTTATTTCTCTGACAGGTTGGCAGCATCTCCCATTGTAAAGACTGAAGTAAGCGTGGTCCAGGCCCATGATTCACTGTGGGATTTGTACAGGCCTTTGCAATAATTTTCAAAGCTGTGTTCTTATTCTGTAATCTATTTTATGAGCCCTATTGAGAACAACTGCCCCTGTAGCCACTTGAAAGAGCAGAGTTCAGGTAATCTCATCCTTTGCTCTGCCTCAAAGAGTTTAACCCTCTCTTCCTTCTGTACACACACATCAGTCAGCATATACACTTTTCATCACTTCCTGAAAAACCGTAGCATCAGAATCTTTTGGATTTTTAGATAATTCTAAGATCATCATAAAGGGATTTGGGGGCACCTGACAAAGCTGCTTCACATAAATACTAATTGGATGAAGATTTTGAGCCTTTAAACTTAAGCTCTGTGGGCATTTAAGGTTGACCAAGATTGGGAATGGAGATAGAGAAGAGAAAATGATCGCTTCCCTGGGTCATTTCCAATGTAAGGCCAGGGGAGGAAGCCTCTAAAGACCAACTTCTGAAGCTCTACAGACATTCTTGGTTTGTTCCTGGTTTTAGCACTGCGGGATAAGAAGATGGGAGGCGGGGCACACTGCCTCTCAGTTTGGTTGATCCTCTGAGGAAGCTCAAAACAAGAGAGAATGGTAAACTACAGAGGGTAGGGAGAGCACATGGGGAAAATAAAGGAAGGGAAGTATGAGGAGGGCAGGAGACAGATGTCACAAAATATAGCCCACAGAGATGTATTTTGTGTTTGTCCATATTGAGTTTTTTGACAGTCTGTATTTCTTAGCAGAAGCAAAGTACCAGATTGATGGCGCTGCCATCTGTAGAAATTAGAAGGCCTCTCGCCGAATGATACAAACATGGGTGATGGCGAACAAGTGAAAAACAGAGTTCAAACTTGAGAAGATGCTAACAGGTACCTAAGGGAGCTCCTTTCCCACCTTAATCTCAGGAGACATGAAAAGGGTGGGACAGTCCTGCAGCGCATGCTCAGAAGTCACTCATCATTTGCCTCCTTACAAGGCAGGAAGTCTGCATTCCATATCTAACTCGGAGCTGTTCGTAGGACTATCCGATTCCTAAAACCTTAGGAGAGCTAGAAAATGACTATCTAGGAGACAATGTCATGCACTAATTTTCACAGACAAAAAATGTAACTTTGAGCCTGGTGTGGTGGCTCACACCTGTAATTCCAACACTCAGGAGGCAGAGACAGGAGGATTGCTGAGTTTGAGGCTTGCCTAGGCTACATAGTGATCTCAAGGCCAGCCTGAACTACAAAGCGAGATCCTGTCTCAAAAAAAAAAAAAAAAATATATATATATATATATATATACATATAAAACTTTGAGAGCAAATACTGATGACTATAGTCTCAGAACTTGATGCAACATATTTCATCTTTACATGTCCTTTATGTCATTACTAGTTTAAATATTATTGGATCCAAATCTATGCTAAATTCCAGGATTTTGAGTGAGAAAATAAGTTCATGCATAACATAAGAATATGTTATGAATTCCTAAGTAAAACTTTAAAGTTTACTCATGTCCAGTCACTCTATTTGCAATCTCTAGATAACTGAAAAGGGCAAATATCTTAGTTTCAAAGGACTTTTCATTTTTTCTCATTATTTTTGACATGATAAAAATGTAGCACTGTACTATAAGGAATAACTCTAAAGCTATTGTTATGTTACAAATCATAACTAGTAATATGAAAAATCAACCCATGTCTATGGTTATTTAACATTGCATTTATTATTGTCTAGCCTCTGACTATTCAACTCCACTATTACAAAGATTCATAAAATTGGATACTTTTTACAGATTATGCTTTTGCTACTTCTTTCACTTTTTGTAGTTTTTGCTGTTTTGTTTGGCCTACAGCCCCTATTCATCATGAATTACTTATCACTACTTCATATATATATATATATATATATATATATCCATCTATAATTAATTAGGCACATATGTGTGCATTAATGTCAAAATGGTAACAACCAGCAAACAAAGGCTTGTTAGGATAAGGAGTTCCAAAAATCCTCCTCTCCATAAAAAGCAATGAGAACACTGGCAAAAACAAGTGTCTGTAAAATAAACAAAGCCCTACAACAATTACAGATTGCATCTTTTCAAGAAAAATGGCAGAATTACAGTAAGAACTGTGATCTTTGTAACATCTCGACTTGGCTTTTACCCATCCCTACCCAATCTGTAAAGTAGCTTGAGAACACAAATGCCTATATATATATATTTTTTTTTTTTTTTGAGGCAGGGTCTTGCTTTGTAGTTCAGGCTGGCCCTGAGCTCACTATGTAGCTCAGGCAAGCCTGGAACTTGCCAATCCTTCTGTCTCTGCCTCCCGAGTGCTGGGATTACAGGCATGAGCCACCACGCTAGGCACTGTGGTATGTGGTATTGATTGGTGGTTCTTTTTTTAAATGAGCACTGCATACCACGGTCAGAAATGCTTTTCCTGTGTTGTTTCAATACCACATCAGAGAGACAGTCATGTGGAGGCCCTGGACTTCCTCTAAGAACAGGAGAAGTTTGCATTTCTCTGTCTTCCACCCTAATTTTAAAAGCATTTCTCAATAGAGAGCTCAACCCTTCTGAAGGTTGGGGTTATGCTGGAAGTGGATGAGTTAGGAAGGGGATTACAGAGGAAATTAAGAAGAGGAGGAGATGGCTACTTAAAAATGAATCCTCTTCTATTTGAATAGATCAAATGACAACGCTGCAAAGAGGCCATTTCCAAGGTGTACAGCTTTCCTAGGGACAAATGACTGTCTCAATTACTGGCCCACATATCCTTAGCCCTCCACCTCCAGCAGAAGCCTAGGACATTGTCTGTAGATAACTATCAGGAGTTTAATGAGTTGAGATTCAGAAACTTTACATTCAGATGTTTGTATTAAAAATTTTAGTTGTTTTTCTTCTTTGGACAAAGTTTCACCCATAACCATACATAAAGTTGAAGTAGGAAAAGTAAAATAGCCAAAATAAAAGCAGCACACTGCCCCCGCTCATTTACTAATTGGGCAGTTAAAAGATTTCTGGGCTGATAAGCCTAACTTTCCATCTTGCTATAGATATTCCAGGCTCTTCTGTGGGGGCCTGTGTCCATTTACTAAGATCAGAAGTAGGACATCCTTGTTCCTTTTACAGGTTTTGGAAGATTGGTCCTTTGATCTGCAGACACAATGAACCCTCAAGTTACAACTGGTCTCGCAAACAAACAACTTGGGTTACAAGCAAAATTATACTTTTTTAAACTGAATTATTTATTGGTACATTTTATATATAGCTCACAATCACACACAACATTGGGGAATTTGTACCAGTATATGACACATTAATTCTCATTTTTACCACATCCCCAGCCACCCATAACCCTCCAAATTCTATGTAAATTCTCTTTTATTTTCTTTCAGAATCAAATTTAAACCTTCCCCTCATCACGTTCCCACACCAAATTCCCTTTGGATATTTCCTATTTCACAAAAACTATCATACATTCCAGAACTCATTCACATCTACAGGTTCTCACACCAAAGAGAAATCTGTAATCTATTTATTTCTGTAAATCTGTAATCTATTTATTTCACTTATTAGTGTGTCCTCCAGGTGTATCCATTTGCACATAAATGAATGAATCTTGTCATTCTTTATGGCAGAATAGTACTTCATTTTATTTTTAAAAAACCCACATCTTCTTTATCCAGTCTTCAGTTGATGGGCATTTGGGTTGTTTCCAAGATTGGGCTATCACAAACTGAGCTTCCACGAACAAGGGTGTACATGTGTCTTTCTAGTGTGATTTTTAAAATTCCTTTGAGTATATTCCTAACAGAGGGATAGCAGGGTTAGCCACTGTGATAAAAACCACATGGTACTGGCAAAGTAACAGACCTGAGGACCAGTGGAATAGATTAGAAGATCCAGAAACAACCCCAGATACACTAAGCCACCTTATTTTTGACAAAGGAGCCAAACATCCTCAATGGAGGAAAGACAGCCTCTTTAACAAACGGTGCTGGAAAAACTGGGCTTTAACCTGCCCAAAACTAAAGCTAGACCTACCTCTTTCACCATGTGCAAAACTAAATTCACAATGTATTCAAGACTTAAACTTTAAAACAGAAATGATAAACCTGCTGGAAAACAGGTTAAGTAAAACTCTCGGAGAAATTGGCTTAGGCAGAGACTCTATGAGCAAAATTATACTTTTAACTTACAACTAAGTTTTGAGTTACAATCCAAATGCCAGCCACTATGTGCCAATGTGAGTGGTGACCTCCAGATAAAGTCTCTCTTGGTTTATCACTCTGAGTCCCTTGGAGTGTTCAGAAAACAAGGCAATGAAGAATAAGGTAAGGTCACATGGAAGTTTAACGCAAGCATGCTTTTCACTCAGTGGATCAGGAAGGTTTTCTCTTCTGTTAAGAAATATCTAGAGAACAAAGGTTTGCCACTCAAAACTTAAATATCTGGAAAATATAATATGGTTTCTTCCGAAATTGGCAGTTTGTTTTTGTTGTGTGTCATAACTCTGGAATAAAGGCTTACTTTAAAAATCAAAATTTTTCTCTCTAATTTTAGAGACTTGGGTCTTGATCAGGTTATCGTATAATTTTAGTCTGAGTGTCTTTTCTGTGTATTTACTGAGATTTTTTTGTAATTTCCAAATTTTTAATGACATTCGTTGTGATTTATTTATAGTTTTTCTTAAATTTTTGACTCTTACACATTATACTGCCCTTTTTATTATGAAAAGCTTAGTTTAGAGATGCTTTGGGCTCTTTGGATAACATTATGGGTATTTACATTATTTCTTATGGGAAAACAAGACTTGCAACTAACTTAAGTTATAATTATTCCTTTCAAAATAAATGAGTTTGTAAATCAAGGGTCCACTCTACAGGTTCCTACTTTTGACTCTTTAGCCTACTTTATTTTCTAAATCTAAGCTTAAATGTTGAGAATTGAAGAAATAAAGTGTCCAAACTTTTAATTGAAATAATGATTTTAAATACATTTCCACTCTTATTGTGAATTCTTGCCTCTTTTTAAATTTTATATATGTTATTTCTACTTGTAGGCAAGTCATTAATATTTTCCAAAATCCAAATTCAGTATTATAAATTTATAATAAGTATAAATATTTAATGGCATATAATTGGAATACTGAGGATAGTAATTATTTTTCTGGTAATAGCACTAAATCAGGAAAGGATAATAATAAAGTGTCTAAATACATAGAACAAAATTGGCAGAATAAATGTAAAAATAGAAATTTACAAAAATGGTGAATAATGAAAAAATAACTTAATAATAGAGAACAAAACAGTAACATTAGTAAAACTGACTTTATAGATGTCTTCAAAATAATGAACGACATAGGAGGATATATTCTCCTCAAATATGCATAAAACCCTGATCAATATATGCAAAACCATGCCAATATTCACTGTATTTCTTGAAATCAGAACCATATACATATTTTCACCAATCACATAGTATTTAATTAAAATTTAATAGTAAATCTTTTAAAGTTACATAATGAACTATTTACTAAATCACCTGATGGTGAAAGGAAAAATCACACACAAAAAAACCCTGAAATATAAATGATACTAAAAATACAGACTACCAACACCTTTGTGAACCAACTGAAACAATTATTAGAGATAAACTTTCAGATTTAAGTGATTTTTTTAAAAAGGATTTATACACAGAAAGTTTCAAATCATAATCACTCAGTATGAACTTTTATGTTTTCCAACATATGTGAAATTTTAAATCCCAATCATTAATCTTCTTTAGTTTATTAATTCAATAAATATTTTTTTCACTTTTTTACACAAATAAACCTATGTTATGTTTTCCCCAATTACCAAGGTCTCAATGACAGACCTTCAAAATGTCTCTCTTGATCAGGTTAGGTTACTATAACAAATTGTTATGAACTTGGTAGTAAACATATAAATGTATTTCTCATAATTCTAGACATATAAATGTATTTCCCATAATTCTAATGGTTTAAAAATCCAATGACCAGCACCTGCAAATTCAGTTTCTAGTGAGGTACAATCTCCTGGTTAGTAAATGGCTTGTTCTCACTGTGTGCTCACATTGCAGAGAAGGCAAAGCATTTTTTGGTTTCATTCTATAGGGATATTAATGTCTTTCACACGATTTCCAAAAAAGTCCCACTCTCCTCATACCATCAGTTTGAGGGCTCAGATTTGCACAACTGAGTTGTCTTATATAATTCGTCTTATAAAAGGTTTAAAAACATCCCTCTTTGGGCCGGAGGGTTAGCTCAGTGGTTCCGGCGCCTGCCTCACAAGCGCAAGATCCTGAGTTTGATCCCCGGTAACCACATATAATGCTGAGCGTGGAGACATGCCCACCAACAATCAACACCGCATACCACAATGCCGGACATGGTGGCTCACGCCTGTCATCCCAGTACTCGGGAGGCAGAGACAGGAGGATTGCTGAGTTCGTGGCGGCTTGCCTGGGCACCATAGTGAGCTCAGGGCCAGCCTGAACTACAAAGCGAGACCCTGTCTCAAAAAGCAAAAACAAACAAACAAAAAAGCCATCCCTCTTTGTAATTCACAGAGACAACAGTCTTCCAATTATCCTTAACAATTTCTTCTTACTGTCTTTTGCTAGCACAAATTCCTACACTATGTTGTTCCTTTTTGTTACTATACTTTAAGTTTCTATACTCTCCCCCTTTCTTCTTATACTACTTAATTTATATGAGATGACATATATCTTGAATTACAAATATAATTACAGCCAATGAAATAGTGAAATTTTGGTTAAGGTCGGAATACATATATAATGATGGATGCCTAAGATTATAATAGAACTGAAAATTTTCTGTCATTTAGAGACATCACAGCCCTTGTAACATCCTAATGCTGTTTTAGTCATGCCGACTGGTAAAAGCAAACCTACTTTGCTGATAGTTGTTGAAAAGTGTAGCATATACACTTATGTATAGTACACAGTACCTAGTAATTACAAAAGTATTTTGTTATTGTCTTACATATTTACTACACTATACTTTTATCCTTATTTCAGAATTTACTTCTCCTTTTTAAAAGCTTACTTCAAAATAGTAAAGTATAATCTCATATTTATTACATCTTCTTATCACATCATTTTCTTCCGTGTTTGAATAAGCTTGTGTTGTTTTACTTATCATGTACCATACATATATAAAATTCATGTTGAGTGATTGACTTAGAAATAAATCAACAGGTGGCTGAAGGCTGTGAAGACAGAAAATCAATGATGATTATTGATTACTAGTCAAGTATATCTCATTCCACCACTGCTGTGATCTTGAAGCATAAAACCAAAGTGGAAGAACCTACTTAAGAATTTATATCAGACATTAAGACACTTGAAATGATCTGGGTCTGGGGTAGTGCAAACTATATGTAGCCTTTAAGCAAATCAGTACACATTGTCAGGTAGGATAGGGTAATAAGAAATCAAGAATAAGTATTTTTTTTCTTGATGCTTTCTTCAGTTGCTATGGAGATTGGAATGGGAAAAGAAAGTGAAAAGTTAGGAATCTTTCAAGCCTTAGATTTCTGATAATAATGTTCTAACATATCATATATATATATATATATACATGTACATATACATATATATATATATATATATATATATATATATATATATATATATATATATATATATATATATATAGACAGGGTCTCACTTTTTTGTTCAGGCTGGCCCTGAACTCACTATGTAGCTCAGGTAAGCCTCGAACTCAGCAATCCTCTTGCCTCTACCTTCTAAGTGCTGGGATTACAGGCATGAGCCACCATACCTGGCAATATTATTTCTTTTTAACTTGTGAAAACCATCTTTTTGATCTAAACAATGGATCGAGGAGTTGGAGAGGATATTGATCCTATTAGCAGGTGAGGGCCTTTACCCTGGTTGCTCCAACAACTGAAGAAGACACTAATGCACCAGGACAGGTTATGACAGTTGCGCGGCACTGTGAAGATTACATGACCTTGGAATAAGGTCTTCAATGAGCAAAAATGACAGAATGGAAGAAGTTGCTTTATGATTTCAATAATTTGCTAAGGACAAGAAAGTTGAAAAATATCAACAAAATTGTTGTTGAGATGGTGAGTGATTATAACCCGGGAGCAAGTGAAGATTCCATTGATGGGCTCCTAGAGTGGCTTTCTCCAGAGCTACTGGCTAATCAGGAGCAGATGGAAATACAACAGGAAAACATAACTGAAAAGAAGAAGTTGCAGAAGAAGAAAGAACATTCAAAAAATTAACAGCGAATCATCGAGTAAAATATTTGCTGACCTTAATTACCTCTTTCTTGTTTGAAAAACATAAACTCCAAAACTGAAGAGTTGTCTTTAACAGAGAAAGAGGAGAATGGTGTTTTACCAGTTTAAAAGCAAATTTATAATAAACCTGAACTGTAAAGCTGTCATTTCTGAAGTTGTTCAGCAGGGGCCTAGGACCTCTCATTCGCTCATGTCTCCCACACTGGTTCATTCTGAGGAGTCCATTCCCTGCAGTTTCATCACAGTGATTTCCCTGCGTTGGTGTAGGATATATATCTTCATTATTCACCAGTTCCCGACTGCCTTGCTCACAGTATTCCATGAATTCTAGACCTCTCATCCATTTATGTGTCAATTTCAAAAATATTTGGATAATAACTCTAATAGACAATATAATATCAAGATGATAGAATTAAAAACCTTCATGTTAGTAAACCACCTACAATGCATATTAAGGTTTAGAAATGTCTTGCATATACACACGGAATCAAAATATTGCTAAAAGACAACCAACAACATGGGAAAAAATCTTTACTAGCTGTTTATCAGACAAAGGGCTATTATCTACAATATATAAAGAACTCAAACAGATCAGCCTCCCCAAGTTTAAAGACCCAATTCAAAAATGGGCATCTGAAATGAACAGACACTTCTCAGAGGCAGAAGTCAAAGCAGCCAAGAAACATATGAAGAAATGTTCTACATCACTGGTCATTCGAGAGATGCAAATGAAAACAACACTGAGATTTCATCTCACT
>PVIC010008062.1:0-48977 GCA_004025085.1 Thryonomys swinderianus
AATTACTGCAAGAGTATTCGAGAGGTGCCTCACCATGTAAAGTGCATTCATCACTTGTTCCTCTGACAGTCCTTACAGGAGCTGACTTTTGGACCTAGGTTTTGGTTTTATGCTTGGCAGAAGACCAGTCCCACACTAAAATATTCATAGTTTTGATTCTCTAACTAGTAAGTAGCAATAGTTAGGTTAGTGGTAGACAATCTAAAGATGATTCAGAGGTTATGTAGTTAATTCTGTTACAAAAGAATTTGTGTTATACTAAAAGGATGTCATGTCCTGGTGTGTTAGCCCCACTTGTTGCTCTGATACAACATTCAACACCCATAACTCTTAAAATAAGAGAGGTGTATTTTAGCCCATGGATTACTGAGGGTTCAGTCCATAGTTGGCCAGCTCCAAAACAAGAAGGGCGTGCGGTAAGGGTCTGGTGGAGGACAGCTGCTCACATCATGACAACCAGAAACAGAGAGAAAAGGGGAGAGACAGACATAGTCTCTCAGTCAGGCACCAATGACTTGCCTCTAGCTAGATCTCACCCCTCCTACTAGCACATTCAGCTGCTGAACTCATCAGCAGCATGAATCTACCAATGAGTTTAGTGTCTTCGTGATCTAATCACCTGCCAAAGACCACTGTGTTCATGAGAGTTTGGAGAGACATTCTTAATCTAAACCATAGCTCACACGTTATTTCATTTTTGCTAAACTGTAGTAGTCACCTTCCTATCTCTGGGACCAAATACCCAACACCTGCAAATGACAGGGGATGAAGTTTATTTTAGTTCCTAGTTGCAGAGGATTCAGTCCATGCTTATCACAGGCCAAAATGTCCTGGTGGAGGACACGGTAGAGGAAAGTTATTTAATTCATGACAGCTGAAAAGAAGAAAGACAGAGCAAAGAGGAGCCAGGGAAAAATACACTCTTCTAGGTCATGTCTCCAGAGACCCACCTTTCTTGCCAGAATCCATTTCCTAACTGCACATGACCCATTGATGAGTACAGCGTTCCCATAATGGAATCGCCTTCCAGTAGCTCTGGCTCTGAATATATGACTTTGGGCAACATATTAGATCTAAACCATAAAGCAAGCTAAGAAATTGTGCTTAGAAAACACTTTATAAGATTTCATCAGAAGTGTAGCTCTGGGCCAATTAGTGAATGCTTCTAAGCTAAATTTTCCTCATTTATAAAACACTGGATGCAATCTATACCTACTTGTTAGAAAATTTTTTATAAACTGTTGTAATTATTATCAAATTAAAATGCAAGATGGTGAGTGTTATGGATTGGGTCTAGTTGTCCCTCCAAAGCTTCATGCAGTCAGGGCAGGGAGGCTTTTTCAGCGGTGGCTGAACCCAGATTGGGTAATGCTAGGATTAAGGGTATGATGACTAAATCAGCCCACTGATTGGTTTGGCACCACCCTTAGCTCTGTAGCTTGTATACAATGAGGAACCTACAGAGGCTTTTCTTCTTCCTTTGCTACCTTCTGTCCACCATGAAATGTTTCTTCTCTGTGATGCCTGCCTGGCATGCCATACAGTCTTAGATCTAGCTGTTTACGGACTGAAACCTCTACAAACTGTGAGCTAAATAACTATTTCCTCTTTTAACTTGTAAATACTGGCTATTTGTCAGCAATAAAAAAAAGTAACTAAGACAATGACTCAAATCTGAAATTAGATGCACAGTAGTGTTTTCTTAGAATTTGGGGATTGAATTTATGACCTTTATCCTGACCTATATCCCTAGCCTCTTTTTTTATTTTGAGAGAAGTTCTTTCTAATTCACTAAGTTTCTCAGGTGTGCTCAAACTTAAAATTCCTCTTAGCTCAGCTTCCTAAAGGCTACTAGGGGCATTCAACAGTATACCTGACTAGGACCTTTAAGATATTATAGGTTTATCATTTCTAGTATTTGTGAGGCCATTTATTGTGCAGGTTAAATTATGCAACATCAAGCCTTTAGTATCATATTGACACATGTGCATATACATACAAATACATGAATATGTATACATTTTATGAGAAAGATACTATGGCATATAAGAAGCCAGTGGCACCACCTTTCCCATAGAAAGGCTTGTAAACTAACTGGTTAGATGAAATAACCATTTTGGGAGTGATTAGAAGACAGCAATTTAGTCAAAATCAAAATCACACACTATTGTGCGGAAGAGTGGAGAAAATCAGGTAGCCTGAAATGTCACCTAAATACTATTTAGAAAATAGGCAAATTGTGAATGGGATCTGAAATAATTATAAAAAAATAAAGAGAAAGGGGTATTCTTGCTGTAAGACCAACTCATTGTAAGCAAAACCCAAACTGAGTTTGACAGGCTGAATCTGTCTTCTTTAATGGTCAACAAAATCAGTCTCACTATGAGAAGGACTTGTTTGTCAGCCAGTCTAAACTAGGCAAGTATAAGTTAGAGAAAGTTTTGGATTTACTCTTAAAAGCTGACTTGCTGCTATACAATGGCCATAATTTTCCTTTCTGCATAGTACAGCCTTGCATCTCTAGTAAGATTTGGAGTGTGCTGAATGGCCAGAGGTGAGAGCCAGACTTGTAATCGGGCTATAACTAATGCAACAGAGCCAAGAACTAGTTCCTGGGCAGAACTGAAATGAAAAATAAAGCCAAGAACTGTCCAGCTTGAACAATGACATGATGGAATTAGTCAAAGCAGCCAAGCCCAAGAGATGGTTGGGGTTAGAAATATTCGGTTCAAAGGCATAAGAAAATTCTAGGTAGAGTTGGCAAGAGGTGAAGCAAACTCAACAAATATGCAGAAAGTACCCATTATGCAAAAGATCACTAAGCTTTGCAGAGAAGACAGGATAAATGACACATCAACACCATCAAAATATCCCTCATCAAAAGGTGAAAGATTATAGATAAGAAAAATAATTACAATATAGGCTAAATTCTGATAGGTGCAAAAAAGAAGGCATGAGTGTGTGGCCAAGGGTGTGTCTAAGGCAGTAAACTGTCTTACCAAATTGAGATAAGGATGGCAATGGAGAAACGTCTTTTGAGTTGAAGCTTAACAGCTTAGTAGGATTTTGACAGATATAGCTAGTGATGGGGAAGAATATTTCAAACATGAGAGATTTAAAAGATCATGGTAGTATCACTGGAATAAATGGGACACTAGATATCACACTGTGGTCAGGACATAGTGAGGCATGAAGAAAAGATGCTCTGGAGTTAGCTGTGAAGAGGAAAATTTGGGTCAAGACAGAGAGTAAGAACCTCAGGGAGAAATATGAGCTGTTATTCAACCTGACCTATTGTTTTTCTTAACTCAAACGACAAGCTTTTATTTTAAATTATTTACCCATGCTAATTTAGCAAATAAAACAAAAGGATTACAATCTTCACTTGATCTTAGCCAAAAGGCCGAGAAGCAATAAGGATTACAATCTTAACTGTTTACATGATTTAATTCAAGTAGCTATTGGACATATAGTATACTCCAGATAACTATGGTTATGTAATATTTTAGCCTATGCCAAATTATTTTTACTCTATAATCTCTTTAAAGCATTTTAATTATCTTGAAATACTCAGATTATATAATTACTGGATTTAACATTAAATAAACATTTAACATTGTTTAATATTATTGAAGAAAAATATTCAAGTATTGTTGTCATTTGTACCTCAAATGTTTGTACCTCAGATGTTGATTATGGGGAGATTTTTCTGATGCCAATACTAAAATAAGCAGGATTATTTAGCTGTGAGAGATAGTAACCAGTATTTTTTTAATTTAATAGGACATCTCTAGTTAATATGTCCAGTAGCATTTGACTGAGGTACTTAAATAGCTCTTCTGTGATAGACTTTGCATAGTGAAGTATTATGTCCCCAAATTTAATTATCTTAGGATGCAACCACAATATATGATAGAATGTAGCTTTTATCCACAGCCTCCAGCAACTTGCTGAGATGGAAAGGTGGCCCATTATTGAACATATCTCCAGAAAAAAAGAGATTTCATAAATTCAATCAATAGTATATCCCAATAGCTTACAACCTCAGAGCATCAGGGTTTCCCTTGGGCACTACCTGTAATATTCTGGTCATAATTTAAACCAAATTCTTTTCATTCTGTCCTTCAGTTACCATCTGCCACTCATATTTCTCTATTGTTCAGCCTTACTGTTTATTTTATTTTATCCCTCCAACCTTTCCTTAACATATTCTGTTTCCTAATTTCATTTTCTCTGATCTGTTCTTGAATATTTCCAAATATTTCATTTGTCATAGGATCTTGACATAACAGTTTAATAAGAACAGACCACGAGTCCTTTATGTTGCAAATTTTACTCCTAGATTAATCTGGATTTCAGTTTACAGTATAATTAATGGAGCTATAGATACTCATCTTGTTTCTAATAAAGGACTGTCACAGTGAACCATAGACTCAGAAATACCCTTATAAGGTAATATCATTCCAGTCACTAAGATAACTATTTTTATTTTCATCAGTTTTTCATCCCTTTCTACTCCTCTGTCAAAACCACATGCTTAATTGCCGAACCAGCCTTGGTTTTTATGATACATTAGATGATTAAGATGAAAAATGTTACTTTGGCATATACTTTTCTGCTGAAGAACATAAAACTTCTCTCATAAGTGATCTAATGTGTCCTTAAAACACTCATCCCTGAGAGATGGGAGATTTTATTACCTCTTATTTTATAAACAGGGAGAGAGAAGCCTCAGAAGATTACATGATTGAGGTGAGACAGGATGGTAAAATGGGCTACAATTCGGATGCTTCTTCCAGGCTTGCTGCTGTGTAATGCAGCCTGAGGAAAGCCTGCTGTAATCACTTTCTCAAAATTGTCATCCCTCATACATGGCCTAGGGGATGGCACACAGTGGAATGCAACTTAAAAACACAAATCTCCATGTCAAAGTCCTGTGACTTTGAATAGGTCACACCTGCTTGCTAGGATTGGTTCAGTAGTGACCATGTGAACAACAGCTAGTTCTCTGAAAGCAGGCAGTAGACAAGATGGCTTCCAAACTGGGGTGCAAGAGTGGTCATTGCCTATAAGCAAACTGCCTTCAAATCCTCCTTTATGTGCGGTACTGGAAATGGAAGCCAGAGCCTCTGTATTCAGTGACATCCACAGTGTTTTATTTATTTATTTATTTTTATTGAGAGAGGGTCTCTAAGTCACCAACCTGCAAAGGCTGAGCTTGAATGTCCAATCCTCCTGTTTCAGTCTGGGGGGGGCTGTACCATAAAGGCCTGGCTACAAATACCTGAGCTTTTATAGTTTTTGTTTGTTTGTTTTTTGAGACAGAGTCTTGCTTTGTAGTTCAGGCTGACCCTGAGCTCACTCTGCAGCCCAGGACAACCTCAAACTCAGAGTATCCTCCTGCCTCTGCCTCCTGAGTGCTGTGATTCCAAGCCTGAGCCACCACAACTGGCACTGTGCTATGTGGTACTGCGGATCAAACTTGGAACCTTATGCTTTCCAGACAGACGCTAGAACCACTGAACTAAATCTCCAGCCCTAAATACCTGAACTTTTTTTGTTTGTTTGGGTTTTTTTTTTTTTTTTTTTTTTGAGACAGGCTCACTATGTAGCCCAGGCAAGCCTGGAACTCAGCAATCCTCCTGTCTCTACCTCCCGAGTGCTGGGATTACAGGTGTGAGCCACCACGCCCAGCAATACCTGAATTTTTAATGCCATGTATAATCACTCAAAATCATTTAAGACACTCACACATAGGTAATAAAGAGAATCAAGAAACCCTGTAACTACGAGTCAGTGTTAGTAAAATAAACCTGTGAATACTACTAGTTAGTGTTGACTAAAATGCAAATATTTCTGTGCTAATCCTTAACATTTAAAATTTAAAATGTTATTTTCTGATACCTATTTTGGCATTTACTTCTGTCAGTAATTTGTTAGTTTGTACATCATCATTTTCAAATGCAACACTTAAAAAAATTTACACTGCTACTATGAAAATTTCCATCACAATGCACATAATATGGGCATGCCATAAGTATCTGTTGACTTATTTGTTATTTCTAATATACACAACTTGTATGGGACCTACTTTCACTCTGTACCATGCTTCATTTCAACACTCTCCCCCACTTCTCCAAGAGATTAAGGAAGTAGAACAATAAAATTACATATAACAATAGAAAGAAAGTGTATATTACAAACAGATCTGCTTTTTCCTTTTGAATTGGCCAGTCTCTCTTAACACTTTGAGACCCCATGAGTTTCTTTGTGAGCCTTAGATGCCTCTTCTGTAGAAATCTCACTGCCAAGATCTTAATTTTGTCTTAAGGTAACTTGTATTTCTTGAGGAAATTAACAGTTTCAGCATAATGTATACATTGCTTTCTCTTCCTTGTGGTAATGGAAAAACAAAGTCTAAGTTAAAGCAAAAGTCTTTTCTTTCCTTGATGAAAGCTATTCTATTTTCATGAATAGAGGAGGAGTGCTTTCTAACTTTTTATCTCCCTCCTGAACGTGACATAGCCTCAACTCCTGGAACTTTTGTCTCAAATCCACTTCAGACTTTCTGAGGAGGTATTCCACAGAGATCACAAACTTCAGGTACTTTGCTCATATCTGTAATGTGTAGCATTTGATCACAGAGGCTAGAATCTGAACTGATTACCCAATGGTAGAAAAGAGTTTCAAACACTATATTTACTGAAATAAAAGCAACATATATATTCTGCTTGCGTGTGAACACCTTATGTACAGAACTGAAATATTAACAGTCCTCTTGGGCTAAAGACTTATAAATTTACTTATGATGTAATTTACCTGTTTGTAAAAATGGCCCAAAGAGATCATCATAAGATGCTATTTAATGACACAAGCCAGGTCATACTAAGGTGGAGACCAACAAGTAATTGAAACCAAACCAAGTAACTAAATATTCTCCATGAATTAACTTAAGGGAGGCCCGTAAGCACCCAAAACACACGTGCAGCTCCATCAATGCTGGCACCAATGAAGAGATTGCTTGGATTTCAATATAACCCCTTTAGTACTTGACGTCCTTCCATTAGAGACTATATTCATGATTTGCATATGATGCAGGATCTAGTCCCATGACTGAACAATTACCTAACTGGCAGAGGTTATACTTAGGCTAAGCACACATTTTAAAACTTCCAATTTATAATTCATTATATGACAGCTAATTATTAAACTGAATTAATTAGTATATGAACCTCAAACTAAGTATGACATATTTGAGTACAATCTAAAAGATAAGATCTTCAGTACTGTTTAAAATAGCCTTCCTTTAATTCAAACTTCAATTTGTCATTCCTAATCTTGAAAAACTGAAAACAGCTAGAGAAAAATTGCTTTCTCTCTGCTTGGTAACTTCTTTAGACTTACAAAAATACTAAAGAGAAGCTCTCAGAGAAGGAGAGAGGTAGAAACACAGATTATATGTATGTATTCATGTTACTTATTGTTGTAGGTATGGAATTAGTATATGCTCTTATACTAAATTATAGTGACAAGTCTGTTAAGAAAATATTACCAGTTTAATTTTACATATAGGAAAACAGAGCTTTAAGAAACAATAAGAGATGCTTACACCATCAAAAGGAGAGCTCTTCTGCTGCCACCAACACTCACAAAACAATAATTCTGTGAGATCTTTTGAAAAGACTACATATTTTACACTTACTTAAGTGAAAGTAAGAGATATATGTGATTAAAATGCTGTTTTGCTGCAACTTTGATTCATTTGAGAACATCTCACTAAGACTCATAGGCAAAGTATCTGGGAGTCCAAAGAAGCAGAAGAAAGCATTCTGGGTAAAGGAGTGGGCATTGCATGGGAAGTCAAAGGGACAGCGTACCTTTAATCTGAATGCCTGATCCTGGGTTGGCATTTGCCTACGTAGCTCAAGTAATCCCTATTTCACCTATACTTGGTTTAACATGTCATCCCCCCAAATACATAAAGTAGCTGAAAGACAGATGTGAAAATCATCAGGAAAAATATTAATATAAGGGAAATGAAGTAAAGGGGGAATAATGATAGGATGCCTTATAAAAAGCAAACCACAAAGAATAATAACAATATTTTGTGCAGCTGGGATCTTGGGTTTTGAAACCGTCAGTCTTGCATGTGACTACAAGCTAGCAGCTTTTAATTCCTATTGCTTAACTGTGCTGGAATCTTGGAGTAATGAGAGAAAAGATAGAAGTCTCAGCTTTTTTATTTGCAAAGCACCTCACGAAGGCATTATTTCCTCCAGTACAGGACTGCTAGAGGACACAACCAATAATACATATTAAATAGTTAGCTCAGTGCCGGCAATGAATCAACACTGCACGAATACTAGCCACCCACAGTAGAAACAACATACAACACACTTTGCACAGAGAAATGAGCTAAAGATGCAGCACATTTACTGAAAGCTCATCATGATTTCCCTCAACTTTAAGCCCAATATTAAAATAGGAGGAAAAAGAGTCTGTTTCATGATTTACCAGTTATATTAGAAGAGAACAAATCAACTGTTGAGGAGAGATACAGCTCCCTGCTTCCTGTTACAGAGACTGGTGAGCAATGCTTCAGTTGGAGAGTATTATCCTCCCCAGTAAAGAAAGGGAAGCCTGGAGAAGTTAACTGCAGGCTCAGAGGTGTAGCTTGAGGCTAAGCAGGGCACAGGGCTCTCTGTCCCAGGGCCCGCTGCTGGGTTACAGCAGCGTTTGAGCTAAGCCACTGGGAGGTTTGGACACTTCCAACATCTCTGGCATGCCATTGCACTGGTGCAAATTGAAGAGTTTGGGGTGGAATTTTTATTTCTTCAGGCTCCATTCACATAGCATTATCTCAAACATATGTATTTAGCTTTGGCCAGCACAGATCATAACACCTCCACACAGGTATACAGAACTACACTTTGACAACAAGTCTCACCCACTGCTACACTGTTTTCAACCAGCAAGGAAACATAAATAAAATTTCCCTCTTCTCTTAAGGCCCTTGGGATATTTTGATGCATGTCAGCCTTGTGAAAATAAGTGTTTGCTCTTTTATTAAGCCTGCCTTAGGAGGAACATGTCAATTATATATAGTGGCTGCAGAAACTTTATTATAGGCAATTTCAGGGTCCTTTATTAGTTTTTTTTTTAAATCAACAAGTACATTAGTTTCTTAGAGTTACCATAAGAAACAACCACAAATTGGGTGTCTTAAGATGACACAAATTTACTATCTCACGATTTTGAAGGCCAGAATCAAAGTGTTAGCATGGTTGTTAGGCAAAGAAGCTCGGAGGAGGACCTGCCTCGTTCACAGTGCTGGCTATTGCTAGCGACCTTCTTTCTCTTGAGGCCACACGACTCCAGTCTCTGCCTCTATCTTCAGGCAACATTATTTTCTCTGTGTTCTCTTCTTCTGTCTTTTAGGAGGATATTTATCATTGGATTAAGAGGCCACCTTAGATTGAGATCATCCTGAGTATCATCTTAAGATTCTTCAAGTAATTATATCTGCAAAGATCCTATTTCAAAATATGCTAAGTTAACATTCTCAAGAACTGAAATTATAAACATGGCTTTATCTTTTTTCATAGTAGAATAGGAATATTTTATATACACATCATGACCACACTCAGCATTAAGAATTTGTGCCAGTATGTGACATGACTTCTGTTTTTCCCATTCCCCTACCGACCCCACAGCCCCCAACCCCCTATATACATAAGCTTCATTTCCCTTTCTTTACCATCACAATTTTTCTTTCCCCTCATTACTTACCCCTACCCCATTTCCCTCTGAATATTTTCTATTTTACAATATTTATCATACATTCTAGAACTCACATTTTCACTTTCTCATATCAGAGAAAATATACAGTATTTATACATCTGTGACCTACTTATTTCACATATGAATATGTCCTCAAGGTGCATCCATTTGAGTATTTTTTGAAGCTGCCAGCAGTGTCTGTGTTGATTTTATGTCCACCATCACAGAAGGCAGAGGGCTGTTTCTAGGAGCTTGGAGCCTTCCTGCTGAGCAGCAGTGTGGCCTCTGTGGGGTGCCTCCTTCATCCCCTCCAGCCTAGACATGCCCAGGAGAGGCAGAGACAAGGGAAGAGTTGGCCCATCCTTCAAGTTCCTCTTGTAACATATTTACACAAGCATTTGTGACCCAGGATAAAAAATTCATTGATGCTTCCCTAATAGTCTATGGGTACATAAGAAAGAGACATCTTTTTACATTGTACTTTTAGCAGCTGAATAGAACACAGTAATTTACTAAATTAAATCAATTGAAGCTAAAGGAAACAGAGAAAAAATAGAAAGGAGATGAAATGGCTTCAATATTTTAGAATTCATAAATTTTCACCCAATCCAAACCATGACATTTCTCAGTTTCTAATATCACTACATTTTGAATAACCTGCTTTCTCTTTTTCACTGGTTTCAGATGTCAGATTCATATGCCACCAATTTTTAAAATTTTATTAGCAAGATACCGGATGCTTTTCACTTACATCAATGGTAAATCAAATGCTTAAATTTACTAAAAATTCAATGTATATTATACAAGATGAAGGATTCTGTTGTCATAGTAACAAAACAGGCTGAACAAGACCAACTCACTCATTCAGTAATTAGCTACTTCAATTCCTAATTAACTAGCTAAAGACACCTAGATGCAAACCATTACTTTGTTTCATTCCTATACGAATTTTTAATTCTTATGCCTTTCTTGATATATTATTGGTTATAATGATGCAATACCACATGCTGTTTTTCACATAACTATATCACTAGATTGTACTATTGACAGCTGTTTTTTACACCATGCTCAGATATTAGCAACCCAGTCTGGCAGCACAGAGAACAGCATGATTTATAATATCCCTTGGCATTTAACATGTAAGGGAGAAAATATTGAATTATCTGTACTGCCTATTCCATTTTATTTTCATCTTTAGATGCTCAGGGTTATCATTTCATCATGACTAGGTTCAGGCTGAAACACATTTCACAATCTATCAGCTCTTGAGAATAATATTTACCAGAAAACTTCAAAATAAGATGATACTCCTTGTGTGAGTAGTATCTTTGAAACTGCATACTCCAACAAGATCACCAACTTAAACTCTGCTTATATGCCATTTAGAAACACAACATATGACCATTAAATGCACAAAGGTGATGAGTCCCAGATGGCAGATGGTGTGTGTCTTCCGTGCTCACACAAATCTCCAGTGCAGAAGAACAGGGAACATGTATGAACAAGACTGAAAATGAGAGAGAAAGGAAGAGGGATATTGAGAAAATGAAAAAGAAATGCAAAAGGAAATTAAAATTGGAAAAGTGAGACAAAGGCAAACCTATATTTAGTTAAGGAAAAAATAATAAGGGCCAAAGGAAAAGAACTACATACTAAATGAGAATCAAGAGAGCAGTGGATTTACAGAGGAAAAAAAAATGAGAGTGGCCATGCTAATCTTACAAGACTTATGCAACACACATGAATTCAAAATGGGATCACATACTCAAATTTTAGGTCAAAGGTGATGTTTCATAAAGTTTAACTTAAACTGGATTAAAAACTTCAAAAAGTGGGGTGGTAGTTAGAATCGGTGTAAAAGGGTGACCTCTATGTTAGGGCCAATGTACTGAACTGAGCTCCATTGGAGTGAAAGGTACCTGCTGCCTATGAGGTGCTGGATGCAGCTGAGGGGTGGTGGGTGCCCTTGGTTACTAATTCTAAGTCCTAGAAGCAGTCCCTACCCACCCTAGGCTCTCTCAGTAGAATCAAGTTATCCTGACACCTTTAGCTAGAATTTGTAATAAAGACTAAGAAGTTTTTATTTTGTGTTTTTAACCTTAGCATCCAGCACAGTCTCATGTATAGGACAATTTAACTGATGATTAATAATCTTTCTGAACATATCTTAGAAGACAGGCCTTTAATTCTCAGAGCAAAGATAAACCTGTGCATACTTACTAAATGAATGAATGAGTTTCTACACTCTAGCACTGGAATTATACCTCGCTCCTATTTTAGCTGCACTAGCTATTAAACAATGAGACAATGGATCTGAGTGGCCAAATTGGGTATAAATAGATAATGATATTCCTCTTTTAATCAGAAGCACTAAAATGTCATGTAGTCAAACTGCCAATGAAGCTGTCTCATCTACCAAACTATCTCCACAAAAGTGTTAAATTCTCATCTGTGTTTCCTTCAAAATTGTCTGGTGGCCAAAAGGAGTACTATAGGCATAGTATGTTGGCTGTGGAAGTTAAGAGGTGGGTGAATGGTGGTAGAGGATCTTTACATTACTCTTTCCTTCTGAATATGTTTATACATTTTCATAATCAAAAATTTCTCAAGGAAACATCACTAATTGTGGCACAACATTGTGTTTCCATTCTATCTCAGACAGTTCCTCACTGAGCATCTACTAACGATTTAATATGTGCCAAATCTGATTTTTATTCAAAAAACAAGGACAACAAAATGTAGGGTTATTTTAAGACATCTCACAGTTTGGGGGAGAGATACAAAGTGGCGTGTATTATTGCTACATCACAGAAGCTGGAAGTACCAGGGAAAAGAAGTGAATATGAGGCTAAGCAATGAACTCAACTTAAATCAACTGTGGATTGGCACCCCAGCCAGCTGTTGTATAGCACCCACTCCCCACCCTTACTAATAGCTGTCACTCACTTTTGGCTACCTGATGCTGAAGTGACTGTGAAGTAGACACTGATCAGAGTTCTAAACTGAAACTGTAGATTCCAAAGACTTTGCTCTCATAGACACTAAAAGAACACATACAGTCAGACAAAACAAATAATAACATATCACAGGCTGACAGCAAAGCCTATGGTGAGGTGGAGGGAGGCTCAGAGTCCTAGCGCTACATAAGAGGAGCTGTTAGAAATCATTTTTGCAACCAATTACAGGGAGCCACTGAGATGGTAAAAGCTTGCAATTTCCATTGCATACTCCAGGCTCCTAATAAAAGCACCGCAGATTCTAGCTTGATTAAGTATGAGAAATTATAAAATTAAAAGAGACAGTACTTTGATCAGGGAAGTGCCCCTTAAATGTCTCATGAATACAACAGAATATATAGAAGAAAAGTTGATCATTTCTCTTCAGGACATAAGAACAACTACCACAAACTATGTAAGCAGCAGTATATCTGCTAAATTTCCTACCAGTACAGTAAGGAATCTACCAGACTCACCAATTTCACTTGGGAAAAATGAAGCAATGATGATTTTGGTGCTCCATTATCTATTTTATTCCCCTCCTATGATTGGCATTCCCTCCTTCCAACCACCTCATCTTGGCTACTCAAATCAAATGAGAATCTGATATGTCATTTGTACTTTGATTTTGGCTGTGTCAGCTTATGGTGCAATTACATAGACTTTGCATTTTATCAGCAATCATCAGTATTTGTTGCATGTTGTAAGAATTTTCATACATTATCCCATTACCATTCCTCATAATGGTGCTATGAAATAGGCAAGCTTATTCATTTCATTTTATGGAACAGGAAACTGAAGTATAAAGAAATAAGTAAGAGAAGGTCACAAAGTAATTTACAGTAGCACAGGTACTGTTCCCAGGCTGACTGGTACCCACTTTTAGCCACCAGGCTCTACTGCAGTCAGGTAAAACCTTTTAGCTTATTTGCAAACAGCAGTCTTGGAAATTTACATGATGAAATTCATTCAGTTCTGTGAAAGCTGATGCGATATGCACATAGCGGAGGTAGCTTTCATCCTTCAAATATCAGGTTATAGATAGAATGTTCCCGAGAGTAAAACTGCTTTAGTTTTCAAGAGAATGGGGTGAAAAAGCCAAAAAAGTAAAGGTAATTAAAATACAGTGACCTGAATGCTGACAGGCATCCAGTGCAAGTGGTCACTGGAGGTCAGAGCACAGTGCCTGCATCCTGGATGCTTCAGTAAGAAGATGATGTTTCAGAAGAGATTTGAAGGATGAGTTGGGAACTGTCGGGGAAACAGGGTGAGCATGGCATTCTGGACATGCACACAGAAAGGGAAGGAGTTAATGAGACTAGAAAGCAGACAGGCCTGGGAAGGAAGCTCGTTCACACCAGACCAGGGGGTGCACTCAGGAATCTGAAGGACTGTATTATAATTCATCTAGTCACAATGTTCCAACTTTTGCCTGAGGTTCTGTTGCAGTTTTATGTATTTGGCGGAGAAGGGCCAGTCTGTTCTTTTCATCTTCCACATTGATCCCAATGAAGCGCTGTCATACACAAATGAATTTTTTTTTTCTGTAAGGCTTTTGCATTACATAACAACTTGCATAATAGTTTACCTCTTCCATACCTAAAGGTGGCTTCAGGATCCTGGAAATATTGCACTTGGCAGGTTACCATTTAACTCATAGATCGGAAGATGGCATCAGTCTCAATCTGCATATTAAATATTATCAAAATTTAATCTTTTCTGATCTTAGGGAGGTGGCTTAAAATAAATGTATTTAGAAATTGTAAAATGTGTTTGAATATCCCCACTGGGCCGGTCTGCTGCTGAAGAGCTGGATTTCTATAGAGACAGGGACCACAGGATTTTTCCTTACTATATTCTCAGCGCCAGAATAGTGCCAGGTGATCTCATAAGCATTTTGATAAGTATTTTCAGATTGTTTAAATGGATGAATTTTAAATGGAGTTTCATATAAAGTTAAGCGAAATTCAGTCTCAAGTACTTCTTGAATATCTCAGTTAAAATTAGTATTATTTCTGATGCCTATCCTTATTTGTGTCCTTGTTCTAAAGGATACTGAGATATTTTCATTAATGTAATAAAATATTTGCTGTGATAACTCTACTTCATTTGGGTGACCCTTTAGTTTTTGAAGTTGGCTGATATAAACCTGGTTTTTCAACCAATCACAAAATAGTGGATGTCTACTAAAATGTTCATATTAGAGTATATGATGTAAAGATTGGAAGACAACTGTGCCAGCAAATTACTATGATTACTTATCTTTTTTCTTACATATTAGCTGCTGCTTTGATAGTTTATATTATGTGCAGATAATTCTTTTTATACTCAGGAATGAAGTACCTACCCAGAAACTAATTAAGAAATATTTTTGAGTAATTACTCAAGCGACGTGGGATTGGATTGAGAGAGTAGAATTTATGGGTGAAGGTCAAGTTCTATCTGAACTAACCCAATAGCCAAAGCTCCTCTTAACAACTTCCTCAAATCATACTCAAAATAGCACTGTGTTGGTTAATTCTATGTGTACTCTGTGTAGGCTAAGGGATATCGTGATAGCTGGTAAGTATTATTTCTGCTTTTAGGATAAGATTAACACATGAAGCAATGAGATGAGCAAAGAAAACTTGTATTATCCAATGCAAATATGCATCATCCAATTCCTTGAGGGGCTAGAAAGAACAAAAGACAAAGGAAAGATGAACTCTACCTTTCTTTCTTCTGGTGCTTACACTTCCAAACTTTTCTCCTGCCCCTGGATATTAGTTCTTGGGCCTTTAGTTCCTAGGATTACCATCAATATCCACCCCTCTGTCTTTTTGCATCCAGACTCAGGCCTCAAATTTCCTTACATTATCTGCTTTTGAGGTTTTCCAGCATGCAGATAGTGTGTCATAAAATTGCTTGCCTTTGTAACTATATGAGACAGTTCTCATTTGTTTGTGCAGGTGTGTGTGTATATGTTCAGAGAACCCTCACTAACGTGCATTATAAGTGACTGTGTATATTCTATAGGTGAGAAGACTGGGGGTCAAGACATATAATATACATCACAGTGGAAAAACACGACTGAAAAGTAAGTATATCCTTATCTTGGCCTTCTATCTGTATGAGTCATTACAAAACATAAAAGAGATGCACAAGGAGACCAAGGAAGAGAGCAAGCACAATAGTTTCCATAACAAATTTTCTGTCTTACGAGTGGCTAGGTCATATAAGAGCCAGGAATATAACAACTATTCAAGTACTGATTAATACGTGGGAAAATTTAACATTAGGTATTAAAGATAGAAAAGTAATCATGAGAGTTAAGCAGAGTCAGCCAATGGCTAGTGGTGGGGAGGTGAAAATATTCAGAAAACAGGGCAGAGAAGTAGAGGGCAGATCACCCCAGGAGGGTGATTATGCACAGCACAAGCAGAATCTTCCACAGTAAATCCTTTAATTGCTCAATAATGAATAAATATAGGTACTATTAATATTAACATCCCTAAGTATGCTGTCCTCATGAGCAAGAAAATTTCTATCATTTAAAACCATCAAATGGTTGATATCAATTTTTAAACCAATATTACCTTTCAGAAATTGAAAGAATAAAGTCATCAGAATTATAGGAGATACAATATTTTATTTAGTGGGCCAATGTCCTATATGTAAAGAAATATAGTTCAATACTCCAAAGTACTTTAACTGCATAGATTTTCATGGAAATGTTATGATTATTAAACAAATAAATAATTGTCTTTTCTTTGTATAAATGTCACACTTTCCTTCAAAGAGCTCTTAGAACATTATTAACACATAAAGTAGATAAAAGTATTACAATGGAATCATTTAGGATAAACACACACCCTCACACACACACACACACACACAAAGTGGATCTGGAAGACTGTCAAGTCAGAAGGAAAAGAGCGATACAAGTGTCAAACATGCGGTACATACCAGGGCACTGTAGTGACAAACACATCTGAACATTTTGGAAAACTTTCCTTGAAAGTATCTAAGATAGGCTATTAAGTAACTGAAAGAAAATTTTCTTTCCTGCAGGTAAGTGCTGCTTAACCAGCCTTAAATCATCTTTTAAATATTCTGTCAAAAGTGTTAGTTAATAATAGAAGTGGCTAGCACATTGACAAGCTTTCTTCCTTTTTTGTAAAAGCTTTGCTTGGAATTTTTAAAGCGTGAAAAGTTTTGCAATAAATACTCCACTGTTTTTAGAAGTAGTTTGCAAGGCCACTCTGTGAGGGCAGTGGAATAACAACAACAACAACAAGAAATACTGTACAGCATCAGATAAAACACAGAGGCTAAAATATACAAACTAGCCACAAACTGACTAGTGAAACAGAACAGCCCCAAACAGACATCTCCCAGAGCAGACAATGAACAAAACTTATGTGTGATGGGCAAAATGAGGTCTTGAGAAAGCCCAAGACTAAACATGGATAAAAGAAGTTCTGTGATTATGCACAGAACAAGCAGAATCTTCTGCAGTAAATCCTAATATTCTAGAACCAGGTAAGATGTCTGTAAAAAGGGGGAAAAAACACTTTAGAACAATAAATGTAAGTAGGAAAACATAAAGGTGAATTTAATGACCATGGATTTGGCAATGGATTCTTAAATATCACACTAAAGGCACATGCCCCCCCACACACACACACACAGAGCCCAAAATAAAACAAACAAAATAAAACAAAAACACAATAAATTATGCTTAAAGTTAAAAGCTATTGTTTGTGAAGGAAGACGATTAAGAAAGAGGAAAATAATCTACATATTTGTAAATCACACATCTGATTAAATGTTTGTATCTAGACTACATAAACAAAACTGTTGCAACTCAATGAAATGATGTATAGTCCAATTTAAACCTGGTGAAAAGATGAGAATAGACAAATGGCTTAAGAAACCCATGAGAAAATATTCAACATTAGTGGCCATTGATCAAGGTAAATCAAACCTTCAGTATGGTATCACTTCTTCAGATTGGTAGCTAAAAACAAAATGTCACATATTAAGCTTTGGGGACAGTGTGGAAAAATTGAAACACTGTTAATGGGAATATAAAGTGGGCAGCCAACTGGGAAAATTATAAGGTAGCTTTTCAAAAGTTAAACACAGAATAATATGGTAACCTTAGAATTCCACTCTCAGATATGTATACAAAAATACATACAGATATTTATTGGAGCATTTTTATGAGTCAAATGTGAAAACACCCTAACAGCCATCAATTGTTAAATGGCTAAAAAATGTTGATTCATAGAAAAAATAAAGTACTTCATATTACAATACAAATAAACCCTGAAAACATAAAGACTGAAAGACTGTAACTGCAAGTTACAAAAGAGTGTACATTATGTCATCATCCACTTTTATGAACTGTCCAGTATAACCAGTTATACATAGAAAATAGCTTAGTTGTTGCTTAAGGTTCACGGGAGCCATAAGCGATGGCCAAAGGGGGCAAGATTTCTTTTTAAGATGATGTAACCCTTCTAAAATGTGGTGTTGATTGTGCTGTGTATTTATCAAAAATCATTAAATTTTTAATTTAAAAATCCCTAGTCCTTAAAAACCTCTCAGAACAACAAACTTTAAATTATCAGGAGCTGAGGTGCTGTATGAAATGAAAGAAATATTATACCTAGCAGGCTTTTTTTTTTTAACACTAGTAAGAGTTGAACCCAAGGAACCCTGAGCTTCATCTTTAGTCCTTTTTACTCTCTTTCAGCACGTTTTGATACAGGGTCTTGCTAAATTGCCCAGGATGTCCTTGAATTTGTTTTGGTCTGTTCTCAGCCTCTCATGTGGCTGGCATTACAGGCATGGGCCACTGTGCCCAAGTCCTAATGAGATTTTGAGACTGACACATACAGATATGAATTCAGTTATACTTAATTGGCCTGGGAAAAAAAGCATAGAAACACTCTAAGCCTCTGTTTCTAACTATTGAAAAAGAGAGAGCATAAATTATATAAAACTTAAAGAATGACAATAAGAAGTATCATCTGTTCAGATTCTACTGAACACTAAAAACTACTTGTCATCAGTGGCTGCTTATCAGTACTATTATTATTTGTCATTAAAAATGTGTTCCCTAAAAGACTCAGGGGTGGGGAGTTTGGGGAAGGTGATCAGACCTTGCTAGTGCAAACTTTGTCCGTGGACTGATTCCCTGAAGAGCTCCTAACTGATTGTGCCGTTGGGTAGTAGGACTGGTTTGAGAAGTGAGGTCGCCCGGGGCACAACCCGGAAGGGCGTGTTCCAGTCTCTCCTCCTCCTTCAGGTTTCTTTCCTCATCTCTGCTGTTCCTGCTGCTGTGAGGTGAACACCCTCGCTCTGCCATGCCTTCCCACCGCGAAACCTCTGACACAGTGAGCCTTTAGGCTGAGGACAGGAGGCATCTCAGCAGCAAAAAACTGACTCATACACTGGCAACCGTGAGCAAGTGCTCGTTGTGTGAGCTTTTGGGGACCAAACAGCTGCCAGTCAGCTGCGCTCCCATCCTTCGGGTCATGTACTGCCGACCGCTGATTTTGCTAGTCTTGGAACAGTAATGAATATCTTAGGATTGAAGACCTGACTCTGAAAATGTAAATGCAGATTTGAAAACCTATGTTACTGTGAATCTCAGTTTCCTCCTCCGAATTGGTGAAGAGCAAAAGAGACCTTACTGGTTGTCGGGAAGATTAAATGAGAAATAATTAAGCAAAATGTCTACCACATGAGAATATTCAGAAGGATTTCTTTAAATCATTGGCAGAAGCCAGAAATTATTCTGGCTCAGTGTTACTATGTACCAAAGACTCTCCACAGATAGAAATACCCTCTAAGATCCTCCTTGACCCACATTAAATAGGGACTGGAGGTGAATGGAGGTGAAGGAGGGCCCTGGAAGGTTTCCAGAAAGTTAGCTCTTTGTCACCGCGAAGCTCAGCTTTCCAGTCTGGTGCAAAGCAGCTATTTGGAAAGCTTCCTGAAAAATACATCTTTGGGTAATCAAAAATATAAAAACACCACACAAACAAGTTTGTCCCTGTATTATTAATTACCTTTCGGGACAGAAATAAAACAAAACAAATTACCCCTGCTGAGTAGTGTGATAACCAGAGACAGCACCAGATGAGCTAAGCCTGTTTCATGCCAGAGACAAATAGGGCTTTGCTCGGTGCCAGAGATAAATTGGACAGGCTCATCTCCTACTAGAAATAACCCTCCGAATACAAAACAGGTTTTAAGTGCTCGGCAGCTTCAACACACACACACATGCCCACGCCACTCACACACATGAATACATTACACATTGCACTCACACTCTGACTTCTGAGAGACCACTGGAAAGGTAATTTAATGCTAGTTAGGCAAGAGCTTATCTTCAGAAAAAGAAAATTCCCTCTCACCTAAACAAACATTTTCTGGAGTTATTAAAATAAATTCCTATGAGCGGTTTGTAATTATGCTCGTCGGAATGAGCACCCTGACAACAAGGAAATGCTTCTGAGAGGGCAAAAACTATCTCCCTCTTTTCTCCTGGAGATCACAGCCTTGCACATCCTCCAAGTGCAGTCCCTCCTCGAGCACACTGCACTTTAAGAGATGACTCACATCTCTAAGCATTTCTCACAAACTGGTGACTGGAAGCAAATGTCCAAGTATGATGGCAGGAGACCTCTCACCTAGCCAAAAAGAAGCTACTCCAAAATGAGGGTACTCCATAAATTTAAAGCAAGATTTTTGAGACATATAAAGTGTTCACATTTTGTCAAAGGTGATTCAGGTACATCTTCACCCCCAATTAAGCCACCCTCAGGAATAACAGAGGGGCTCTTTTATTTCACTTATTCAATTTAAAATATTTCCAAGCTCCTACTGTATCAGGGGCTAAGACTTCAGGATATTTTTAAGGTGCCATAAGATTTGATTTCCTCCCTTCCAAGCCAGAGCATCCTTACCAACCATGAGTTTTATCATCTCCTCTCCTACTCAAAGGGCAGAGCTTCCCCGTGGGGAGAACTGCAGCTACACCACAGCATGGCCGTGCAGAGGAGACACAGCACCTGACTCCAGAGCATATCAAGAGTGCAGCAGCCCCATCTTCGTGGATCAGTGTTGAGGAGATCAGGGAGGTGGGTAAGACAGGAGAGAAGTCTAGATGACCTCTAGCTTGAGTTAGTCCTAACAGCGATGGCACAAAGATACTAAGCAGATCCACTACACCAAAATTATTTTTTTTTTTTTGAGACAGGGTCTCGCTTTGTAGTTCAGGCTGGCCCTGAGCTCACTACGTAGCCCAGGCAAGCCTCAGACTCAGCAATCCTCCTGTCTCTGCCTCCCCGAGTACTGGGATGACAGGTGTGAGCCACCACGCCCGGCACTTACACCAAAATTTTTCTTCGGTATGAAAGAAGTACCCTGGATATAGTTCCTTGAGGAGGATTTCGGCAAAAAGGCTTTGAGACTTTTATTTTGCAGGCCATCAGCTGAGACATAGTGAGGGAAAGGGGAAGAGTCACAGATGCTGAAGGTCCGGGCATCCCACTTCCCTGCCGCCCCTGTCGTGGGGTGGGAGTTAAGTCATGTGAGTGGAGAACTAACATAAGGAAAAGCTAAGGAATTCGTGGATCTCAGCATCTTCAGTAAAGTTCCACAAGTTCTGGAGAAAGTGAAGAAAGAGGAAGGAAGGTACTGGGACAATGGAAAATTTTCAAATAGAAATGAGAGGAATGTGGTAGGCAACAAAAGAAAGATTAAACTGATGAAAAGTGGGTTTCTTAAGCAGCAATTAGAGACTAATTCCAAGGTTGAAAATGAGAAAGGGATGGATGTGGATTTAGCAAATGCTAATTGAATCCCTGCTCTCAGCCAAGTCTGCCTCAAGGGCATAGACATATGACACCACACCAGGAACTCTGGCCAGGGCTGGGAGAAGTTACACTTCTAAGTGTGAGGTGCGCTGTAGCTGGAACAGTCACTGGGCACCGGCCAAGAAATACTGGAGCTGACTAGCAATTCTGTGCTTTCCCCGCTTTTCTTACTAGGGCTTGACAGGCTAAAAATAGTTACAACCAAAGACTACAGCATTTTAGGATTAGAAGATAAATGCATGAATTAATAAAACAAATCATGGTGTTTAATATGTAGGGAGGCACGTGACCAGGAAAATACAGCAAAAGACTGGGCGGACTCATTATCTGGGGTAGAGTGTGATGAAAACATAACCGCTTTGTCATGGAAATAAACTGAAAAGTAGAGGAGATGGTTTACACTGAAATGATAAACTTTTGCTAAGCTGACATGGAAGTACTGTAGGTTCTGGTATGATGGTGAGCACTAGGATATGAAGACAGTAGTAAACTGGGAATAGAACACACACCATTCAAGAAAACATGTGGGAGACACAGATAACAGCTAAAGGATGGAGATAATTTAGGGTATGAGACTGGATATAAATTACCTTCTTCCTCTGCATGAGGCAGGGCAAGAGAATAATCTCTTCTTCTGTGGTTTCCAGAATCATCCTGGTATAGTGAGCTAAGATGGCTATGACTAAATTCATGGCAAAAACAATAATTATAACCACAATTTGTTAAGCACTTGTTATGTCTCTGTTGCTGAGTTACGTAGTAGGTAAGCACGCCCTGTGTACCCTCCCCTTACTTCCAGTACTACTAAAATGATGTTCTTAAAATAAGCAGACCGAGACTTTCAGGGTTCACATTTAATTTGCCTGATCACAAGTCAATAGTACGATAATCAAGATATACACACAAGGCATACATTCTTAGGCTATAAGCTATTGCAGAAAAGGGTGACAAAATTTAGGTTTTGGGGATTGAGCATGGTAATTTGTGAATGGATATTTCCCATTAAGGACATAAAACAACAGAAACTTCTCACAAGGAATCCATAATGACTGCGATTTTGCCAGGGACTGAACAGAGCTGCACTGTGGCCAAGGCATGATGAGGACGAGTAGCTGCTGGGATTAGTCAACACAGGCTACTGCTTTCCTTTTCTGCTCAAACACAGAACACAAAGGGACAGTGATAAGGGAATAGCCTCTTTGCTTAGCTCAGTGCTGGGAGTTAGTGGAAAAGGGACTGGCCAGAAGGTGGCCTAGACATACCTGAATGAGCAAACCAATCCAAACCTTAAAGAAAAACCACACTTGGCCTAGGAGTTAAAGGTACACAAATTATTATCCCAGAGGCCCTGGGCTTGATAAAAAAGGAAAACATCTTCAAACAGCCACCGCTTCCCAGTTCTAGTTAAAACTAATTTTATGGCATGGAGTTCAAGCTATTTTCCAATGTAAAATTGCATAAGATTATTTCTAACTATAACCAAAGGAAATGTATTTTCCCATTTTGTACTCAGCTACTGACATTGCTAATGCTGTAGTACAACTCCTAATATACTGCTGTAGTGACAATCATGACATCTTAGAATCATCACAAGTCATCTTGTATTCTGGGAATTGAAAATGTGTGAATTCTTAGTAACTCTGCAAATATTCAGTTCAAACCATGAGATAGTTCCAGATATCATATCAAAATGAGAGGTGGTTTTTTGATTTGTACATATATGTGATCGCAATGCTTTTGTAGTGACTATAGTATTAAAAAAATCATTGCTCTACAGTAGCACATATTCTTTTTCTAATATACTGGTGGATTAGCACAGTGAGATGAATATATTAAAAGCAGTCAGCATCTTCTTAGTTCCCGCAGTATCTTCTTCCCAAATTAGGAGCCTCTCTGTGGCAGATGTGGCAGAGTCAGAAGTTATGGAATCTCCTTCTTCCTCCAAGAACACCCAGGGCAGCTGCCTGGAGTCTGAGAGACTGGTAGCGATGCAGCGTGGCACCCAGTGCACGGTTCTTTATGAGGATGGGAGACATCTTTGCCTTCCAGGAGCACACATGGACAATGGACAACAGAAACCCTGGCACTGAGAAGGCCTAAGACAGAGTTATGGCTTTTCTGTTCCGTGTATAGAAGGAGGGATCTAAGACTGGGGTGAAGGTTAGGCTGTAGTTTCTAGCCAGTGATCACTTCCTTCTCTTTTAGAAGAGATTTGAAGTAGACAAAATGCTGCCAACTTTTCCATTCATTTCTTTCTGAATCAAATCCTACCCTACTCTGGATCCCACCATGAGAAAGAAACAGTGAATTCATGAATTTACATCTATAATTTTTCCCTTTAATGATCCTGAAGGGTCATGTCTGTTCCCAGGGTGGCAAAGGGCTGTTGCTCCAGTGTTTTGCATATAACCTTTGCTTTTCATGTGTAAAAGTAACTTTCCCACTTTCTACAGCCGAACAGATGTCTGGTGACATCAGAACGTTCCAGCTGTGAATTTCTTCTTGGAAGAAACCCACTCCCAGACTTGAGGCTCTCTGAAGCCAGAGTCTGTGCCTGGTTCATCTCTGTATCACACAAAGCTCGTGGCACTAAGTAGGATCCCCACAAACATTTGTGATATAATTTCCACCAGTCTTACTCCAAAATGCAAGAGTGGAGAGTATCCAGTGTACGGACAAGGCTGAGCCTTTGATCTAAGAACAAAAAAGTGATGCTGAGAGCTGCAGAAATATCACCTGAATGCTAATGCTCAGCACTGTTAGTATCAAAGGTCATTAAGTGGTGATGTTTCACTTTGAAAATCCAAGGACTGAAGTATTCTTCTTGTTCTTCATTTTTCACAAGTTATTTCTTTCTATTTCATTCTTTGTATTTCTTTTTCTCACCAAGTTTCCATATTTTTTCTTTTCTTTCCTCAGTAAATTTTAAGTAAGATGTTATTGTAGTGTCAGGACCATGTTAGGTGCTGTTAAAAAAAAGTAGTAACTGCTGCACAAACACCAACCAACCCTTTCAGATTAAGAATCTGGCTCAAGGGGCCAGAGATTTAGCTCAGCGGTTCCGGCGCCTGCCTCGCAAGCACAAGGTCCTGGGTTCCATCCCCAGTAACCACATAAAATGTTGGACATGGTGACTCATGCCCACCGGCAATCAATACCACATACCACAGTGCAGGACGTGGTGGCTCACACCTGTAATCCCATCACTCAGGAGGCAGAGGCAGGAGGATTGCTGAGTTGAGGCTTGCCTGAGCTACATAGTGAGCTCAGGGCCAGCTTGCACTATAAAGCAAGACCCTGTCTCAAAAAAAAAAAAAAAAAAGAATCTGGCTCAAAAGCACTTATTTTATAAAAGCATACATGAACATGAATCCAGAACCCATTAATCTAAAGCCAAAACATACTTAACCATATGATTCTGTCTGCTCTCCATATTTTTCACAATAGAGAATGAAGTATGTGAACATGAGCTTTATTTTTTACAGTGCTTTGCATGTTGAAACAGACAATAGTATATACTCTATTAAAATCTTTAAAATTAGTTGTGTGTACTAATGTGACTCTCATGTGATTTCTTAGAGAATGACATGGTCTAACTTGAATAATTTAAAATTCAATTATGCAAATTATAGTAGTTATAAACAAAATTTTATATTACAAATATTTATATCAAAGAAAGGAATACTGCTAGGGATGTAGCACACTGGTAGAGCACTTGCCTAGCATGACCAAAGTCTTGTTTTTAATCTGTAGCACTGCAAGAAAACACACAAAGAAATAAAGAACCTCTCCATAAGTGGTCTGCCTATGATTTTCTACAGTAATTCAATATCTGTTTGATGCTGAGTAGGCTAAAATTTTCATTTAAAGTCTCACATTTATATTTTTACATCACTGCTTGCAACCTCAGAGTATGGGCAATTTATAATGTTAGCAATTTTTTAGATGCTGAATATTAAAAACTACTTTTGAAATTCAAGGGTTATTTCTAATTACATGCACAATTGCTAATCCATCTGTCTACTACATAGATGTCTGTGGTTATATATGCTTGAATAATTATTGAAAATTAAATAACACCATAAAAAGTCAAATTAATTTCTTTGAACATACCAAAGGCACGACGCTTGTTCAATGATAAAGTATTATTTGTCCCGAAAAACATAAAGACAGGCTTCTCTTATACTTCACTGGATTTGTCATTTCTTACTTGAAAAGAAAACCTTGAAATTTGAACAAGCAGTAGCAGAGAAATCTTACGAATAGGAACATACTTTAGCTGAATAAGTCATTTAAAATTGTAGTCTAAAGATGTTTCGGTGTCAAAACAAGAAGCCCATATTGTGTCCCCTGTGATAATATGACCAACGGTAGCATTTTCAGTAAGAGACAGTTTCCATGAAAGCTCTAAGGTATATAAAACTGTAAAAAAGGCAAATTCTTGACTTGTCTCCTGCTTCTGAAATAGAAAAACCTAAAGTATAGGAGGTTGTACCTGCAGAGTTTGTGACAATGTTTACCCGTATTTCACAGAACAGAAAAGGAAAGTGTGTTTTGAGAAAACACACTCACACACACTCTCTCTCTCTCTCTCTCTCTCTCTCTCTCTGTCTCACACACACATACACACACACTCTGTCTCTCTCACACACACACACACACTCTCACACACACACTCTCTCTCTCTGTGTCTCTCTCTCTCTCTCACACACACACACACACACACACACACTCAATTTGTGAAATGTCCAAAAAACACCACCCCAAAGTACAGTAACCTGGAAACCGATAAAAGTGCGAAAACAGGAAAGTCACTCTTATTTTCTCCTCTGAACCTCTTTCTGATGAAGCAGGTCAAAAAATTGAAGATAGTCACTATAACTTTCTCCATCCTTTTTTCTTCCCTTCTCCTCTGAAGACCATCACACTCCAGGTGTTCTGACCTACACCTGAAGGTAGGGAAGCTCCCGCAGGCTCATCAAGAAGAATTAAGAAAAAAAAAAAAAACACAATAGCCTTTTTCTCTTTTCGCTCCCAGATTCATTCCCATTAGATGACAAAGTCCTTGGTCCAGATGTATTTCTACACTACTGTCCACTTTCACTAGATCTAAGCATGCTATTAATTTTCCCAGAGTCTACATTTCTAAAGTCTCCTGTGATACATGAAATTTTATAATATAAAATTTGTATGTTTTTCTCTTGTTAACCTGTCTTTTCTTTTAAGGATCTTGTGTCTGGTAAGGAAAATCCATTACCTTTTCTCACCTCTAGAATGCACTTCCCAAGAGGTTTATTTACTGAATTATCCCTAGACTCTAGGGATAAAGTGCCTGGGAAGTAGTAAGAATTTAGTTCGTCTCATTCAGCAGAGTCTCTGAGTTCACATGCTCCAATTTCTGTGAAGTCTTCCAGCCACATCTAACTTTCACTTTCTTACTACAAAGTAACTGTCATCAATGGTCAGATTTTACTTTTTAACTGCATCTAAATTTATGCCATGGTTTACCTTGCCTATAGATATTTTCCTTACAAAATAGTTTACAATTATTACCCTGATGTCACTACCTTCTATAGACTGTGAGAGGTTAATGAATGCCTGTTGAATTAATTCATCATCTTTGGCAAGTCACAGTCTCTGTGCATCAGTTTCCTTCTCTGCAGAATGAATGGGCTTGGTTCTACACCACCAGAATACATTTGATTCTATGCTTGTATTGAAAAAAAAAGTTAGGTATGACTTATCACTCAATATAAAAGCTGAAGGTAGTGATGCAGCCCTATACTGCCTGCATCGTGGGAGGCTGAACAATGTAAAGATTTATCTCTAGAAAAGATGAACACGTTTTTGAAAGATTTTTAAAAGCCTGGGGATGTGGCACAGTGCTAAGGCCCTGAGTTGAATTCCCAGTGCCACAAACAGATAAACAAACAGCAAAATTCATGATAGACAATGTGCTGACACACTTATAATCTACCCTCATAAATTCCAGTTAAGATGTCAAGAAAACAAGCCTCTTCATTGTACCTCATGTATTAGGGAAAGAACATTTCAGTATGGGAAAGTGTTAATTTGACTAAGCACCAATAAAGATGAACTGTGAATGAAGAATATGGTGATTGTTCAGATGTTGGGGGTTGGGGCTAGTAAAGAAGGGAAAGAAAAAATTGATGGTAAAAGAGGAAACAAAACTTATGTATGCAGGAGTGGAAGGTTGTGCAGAAGGTAAGGAAATAGGAAAAAATGAGAATTAAAATGTGTCGTACTGGTACAAATTCTCAATGTTGATTGTGATCATAATGTATATATAAAATGCACCAATAAATTAAAATGTATTATAATAAAAGAAACATTGCCATCAACCACCATCAAAGTATCCCTTGTTGTTGCTTCAAATATCCCTGTTCCATTGTTCATGCCACTGTACAAAGCAGTTCTGAAAATTCTCTTTTGTGAGTCTTTCATTGCTTTGTTGTGGCTGCCTCCGCATCATGAATACAATCATTTACCTTTCATGGTCATTTTGATTTCAGGGAACAGCCAGGAGGTTTACAGTGCCATATCAGGTGAATAATATGGATGAGGACAAACCATAATGTTTTTATGAGCCTACCTTTGTGCTGGATGGCACTGGGCAGTGACATTTACCATATTTTTTTTTCAACCACATGATGTAAAGATACTCATGAAAGAGGATGTCCAGAACTGCTTCAGAAGTGGCAAGAACAATGGGTTACATGTGCTTGAAGTGAGGGGGATTCATGAATATATGTTTTCTATGGTAATAGATTTTAAAATATATAAACATTCACTGTATATTTTGGTTCTATCTCATACACCCATGCCAGAACAATTCTGGTCTGAAAGCTTTGTAAAAAGCACACTTGCATGTAAAAAGCTTTTTTTTTTCCTTCCTACCTAATGAGAGAAATATGGCAACCAGGTGAAAGAAAAAAGCTAAGTCCAGAACTCCTCTCTTTCTCTTGGTAGGGGACTTGGGTAATGGCTTGCCAATTGCTGGTAACTGCGGCCAAGGACCAAGACTGCTGTGTTCCAATTGCTGGCAATGGCCACCTATTGTTTATGAATTTTGCTCTTAGCAGGAGTCTCTGCAGAAAGGCACTCAGGTCAGCAGGGAAGAGGATTTGGCCAATACCCTGCGTGTCATTGCTGCCCGATGCAGGGAAGTCACACAAGAGTAACTAGAAAAGCAACTACAGAAAGTTCCCTGGAAATGATACTGATTTTGAAACTAGTATTTATGTATAAATCCACAGATGGATATATCTTCTGAAAAATAAATAATAAAGTAACAGTAATTATCCACTCAGATCATCAAACATTTACCAATCAATAACGAGCAGCTTGCCGGCTTTTCTCTCTTGGCTCGTAGACTCCTGAAGCCCTGTGGTAATGTAGTGTACAGCAGCTCATACAACTAGAAAAAAAAAGGCTCTTTGGGGAGATTTTCATTTAGAGAAATCAAATACTGACATCTCTTTTATGGCTTAATTCCTTAGCATCACCTGCTAAGTACCATCTAAAGTGATTTAAAACAAAAACTGACTTTTAACTCTTGAAGGTTTAGTTTGCTCCTTTCAGGTCAAAAGACAATACAGCACCTAAGAAGCTGTAGAACCTATCAGCTGAGATTAATACCAACTATGCATTTACAAGTTGGGGATTTAGGTCCATTTCTAGCTCTCTGAGCTTCATTATCCTTGTCTAGAAAATGCTGCTTATCGTCATCCTCCTCTGGCTTGCTGGAATAAAATGGCACAACGTGTACATGGAAAGCAGTAACCTATTCTTAAAAAGGTTAGCTATTATTTATCCCTCCACCCAAGGTGTACTGAACAACAAAAACAACAACAAAAAAGCCATAAGGGTTGATGAATCTGTCCCAGAGTCTCAATCCTGCTACTTATTTGTTGCATAACCCTGATGAATTAGATTTTTAAACTTCAGTTTCCTCCATGATAAATCGGAAGTGATTATACAAGACTACATACTTCATTGTGCTGTTGTAAATATAAAATGATGGGTGGAAAGTGTGCTTGGAAGACATACTGAAATATGCTTACTCTTTAGTTTGCTGAGACAGCACAGGTAACACTCAGAATTGAAAGGAAAAGAGGGGTGTTGTGCTCATGGTCTCCAGTGGACTCAGTTCATAGCTGGCTGGTTCCAAGGCTGAAATGGGATGGCAGAGGGCATGGGAGAGGGACGCTGTGTAGCCCATGGCATCCAGGAAGCAGAAAGAGAAGGAGAAGTCAGGGCAGAAATATACCCATCAAGGTCTCACTGCCACTGACTGACTCTTCCACCAAGATTCAACACCTAACAGTACTTGAACTACTGAGCTTCTCAGGGGACAGACCCACTGAGGAGTGCAGTACCCGTGATCCCATTACTTTCCAAACACATGAGAATTGGGAGGAGCTTTTTAGATCTATACCATACATTTTATTATCATCATCATCCTCTTCGTTCACTAAGTGCCAAAATTATAGCATTCTGATCAATTTCTGATGGTGAAATCCAGGTCTGGCTGAGCCAACTGCCCTGAGCACCAGTTTCCTATGTCCTGAGAGAGATCACCCGGTCCTCCCCAATGTTGGGCCCCTCCTCTGGCAATCACAGACCAATCCCCAGTAGCCACTGAGCTACAGGTCCCGTCAAACCCCTTCCACCACTTGTGCTATAGAACACCCTCACTGCCTTCGTTAAACCGAAGCATTCCAGAAACCTCCCCGGAGTCTGTTGTGCGTTTGTGATTCTGCGCCTCACCCTCCCGTGTGCAGCTCCACAATGACTGAGTCCCACTCTGTGTAGTTCACCTTCCTGCTCATCTGGGCTGCATAATGGGGAATGAGAGAGAAAGCGACTGCAGTGATAGTCAATGGCCAGTGAAGAACCCAGCCTCGTTCTCCAACACGGTCACCTTAAAGGCTTCTATGCAGTTAAAGCAACAGGCAATATTTTAAGCAAGCTCCTTGGTTTGAAATGTTTTAATAAGTGATTAGATCTCCCATTTGTACTGTAATATGAGTTACTTTTTATGCTGAAGGAGAATGTCACCATAGTGGAGACAATGGCTAAGAAGGAAACATCAGTGACTCTGCAAGGAAATGGGTATTCAATCTATTGACTGTCCAAGATGAAGTGGCAATTATGACATTTTTAGGCATTTCGAACTACTGCACACATAAAAGAAGTAGTAATGAGGTTTACAGGCTGACACGATCTAAGAACCAGACAATTAGAATTGTGATCCTGGCAGGTTAATTAGCCAGACTTTCTTTTTTTAAACAATTGATTTAGTGCACTAAAAACGAGGGAATATAAACTTGATGCCGACCCTCCGTAGTCACTGCTTTTAGCCAATAAAAACTGCAAATACCAGCTTCTCTTACTTCATTATTAAGTTCTAAATTCCATACCAAATAGTCCTATAATTGTACTAGTAAATGAAGATGGGATTTAGGTTTAAATTGTGTTTAAAACACTATCCATTTATGAAAGAGACTTCCTTCCCTTTCTTTTCCTTCCTTCCCAAAAACACGAAGATCTTCACTTTAAGAGGTCTCTTTCTGAGGTTACTCATGAAAGCTACATGCCACTTTCCAGGGAAATTGAACCAAAAATCCAGGAGGCAAATCCTTTGCATGAACTAATTTTACAAAGTTATTCCCAGCTTCAAACATTGCTATGAAGGCTCTAAAAATTGAAATGTCATCATCATCAGATTCAAGAGAAAGATGTGAACTTGTTCATGTTTAAGCAACATCTGTTGCTAATCTTCTGTTTCTTACTCCTTTAGTTATGGAGGGGAGAAAGACAGATCAAGAATTAAAAAAGGAAACCTGTGGATGTCCTTCTGTTTAACCAGAAGAGCCTAAACTAATGTATATGGCTGAGTTATATGACAGTGACAATCCCTAGAAAAGGATGACCCAGCATCCAGAGGTCTCAACCTGTAAATGGGTTAGAAAAGCTCCTGATAGGACAGAACAAAAGCTATTTTTTATCTTCATTTTCTTGAGGAGCAAAGCAAGGTGTGGGAAATCTAATTAACACATCACCAACCTGGTAATTAGCTAGAGAAAAGGGAGGAAGCACAAGTTTGTCTGACTAAAATACCTAGGATCCTACTACAGGAAATCCTTCTTTTCAGAAGGCAGGATTCTCCTTTGTAAATTGGGGTCTCGGCACTAAAAGCATGACCCCTAAGATACCATCTGGAACAAGTATTCTATAAATTAAAGTCTAGCCAGGACTGCCTGTCGATTTCAGTCACCCCAGCGTCTGGCCTAGTGATACAAGGCAGAAAACATTGCAAGCCCCTTCTTCGGCCACACGTCTCCTCACAGGCGATGAACACCCAGAAGCCAATGGGATGTGCCAACCTGGAGTCTCTTCACGGCCCACCATGCACCGGCCAAAGTCTGGGTTACAGACAAACTCTAGCTCCAGGGATGCTGGACTTGCTGTTCAGATGAAACTGCCAGCCTGCTTCAGTGTTTCTTTACCGATCCATCTTCCCAAAGCAGGCCAGGCCCCCGAAGCCGTCATGATTGACAGCTGGTTCTGTAAAGGGCGAGAGCAGGGCTTGCACTCATGGCCTAAGGCATCTGCACATGCATGTAGGACAGGGCTGGGGGCAAGAAGAGGAGTTGGGCAGAAGCAGGGAGACAAGCCTGCTCTCCTCTCATTCCAGCTCCCAAAAGACTTCAAGAACTCTAATTTCATATCTGGTCTTTCAGGTTCAAGGAACTGTCAAAGTTAAAGGAGAACATGTATTTTATTAACTGGTCTCGTGGCCTGATTTCCTTACTTTTACCACTTTATACTTGTGGTATAGACTTCTCTTTGTTTTCTTTTTGATCTTGGGTCTGTGCAGGAATGTTAAGGTCACAGACATGTTTTGTTCATCTGGAATGAAGGCTGCCTCTCAGATTTGTGGGAGGAAGGAGATTTGTCATGAAAACAGTGTTTCATATCATTTCTTAAAAAAAAAAATCTGGCCACTCCAGTGCAGCATTTTGGACTCCATCATCCTTTGGGGTGAACTAGAAGCAACTCCCTTTTAGACAGAACTTTCAGGCACCTTTACTGTTTTACAGTAAAGTGTCCAGCTGGAAGTGGAAGACAGCCAGTGATTGCTTTCCATGGTGAAAAAGCACTTCAACAAGCCTTGATGTTCAGCCCTAATGTTACCTAAGAGCCTAGACAGGCACTAAGCAACAAGCCTCTTGATCCTAAGAAACCTTGGGTATTAGGTGAATCAACACACCTAATGGGATAGTGTCTGCAGAAATTAATCTAATGGAGTCTGTCTTGTGAACAAGTAAGTGCAGTGTTACTGAACCTATAACTCTAGCCTCATGACTCCTTCAAGACAGGAATACACAGTAATAACAGGAATTAGGAGGAAAAGCTCTTTAACCATCTTTTGTTTCTGTAATGTGCCAGCCAAATGGGCAGTCTGTTAAGAGAGGTCTTCTTGACTGTGCCAATGAAGAAAAAAAAATCACCTCTTCTGCATGTTCCTCCACCATCCCCTAAAAACCCTTACTGAAAACAATGTATCCGGGCTGGAGATTTAGCTCAGTGGTTCTGGTGCCTGCTTAGCAAGTGCAAGGTCCTGAGTTGGATCCCTGGTAACCACATGCAACAATACTGGGCATGGTGACTCATGTCCACCAGCAATCAGTACCACATACCACAGTGCCGGGTGTGGTGGCTCACGCCTGTCATCCCAGCACTCGGAAGGTAGAGGCAGGAGGACTGCTGAGTACCAACCAGGCTTGCCTGGGCTACATAGTGAGCTCAGGGCCAGCCTGAACTACAGTCAGACCCTATCTCAAAAAAAAAAAAAGTATGCAACCGGAATATCATTTATCTCTTCCCATGGGAACTTTAATCTTCAAAAGAAGGGCAACATTGTTTGTGTTTCACTGTGTATAATCAACTTTTAAACTTCCTAAAACTATATTTTATGAGTATATGTTAATATTACATGATGACGGACTTTATTTTGGAAAGTTTGTACATGCATTTAACATACCTCAATCAATTTCCTCCCCCCTCCCATTCCTTTCTTCCCCTTTCCTACTTATTCTTGAATCCTTTTTGTTTTTGCTTTTTAGTTTTAATTTTCATTAGTTCATATTTGTACTACATAATGATTACATTTCTCATGGGGAGTTTTAAACAGTGAAAACTCCATGGTGACTCTGATTTCAGTGAAGATGAGAGAACACCAGGCTATAAAATATGAAAGCAAAATTAATTATGGCCTCAACCTCCCTCCTTCCTTCTTTCTCCTCACCAGGAATTAATCTTCTGGGTACTGTTCTACATGTTAAAATACAGAGTATGAACTGCTACTAATATGCTGTTGCCAGGTTAAAGTATTAAGAGAATGTGAAGATGTCAGAAAACAAATCCACAGAGAAATGAAACACTGTTTTCCTTAGCTTTGATTACCATACAAATAGGCTCCGTCTGAATTTAAATTACAATGACAGGGGGAAAATCCTTTATATTTGCTTAAACACACTGTCAGGGATGGAAGGGCAGAGGCTCCTTCACTGCAGTGTCAGAGCCTTATCACCATTCCTCCCGTTTCACATGCCCAAAACCCACAATCAGACAACACACGCTCCCTTGGAAACTTGGAAAGTATCATGTTGCAAAACATTACAGCAGATGAGATTTCTTGAATTAAAAGCAGAAATCTGTTATCTTCCACCACAAGGAAACGTTACGATAAACAACGTATGGAAAAGAATCTCACAGACATGTGGAGAGCAGAGTGAGAAGGAAAAAAATGAGAAGTTCTTCAGGCAGGCTCATGACTATTTCCAGGATCAAAAGTTTAATTTTAGAGATGCCCAGGGACATTCAACTGTCAGTGTGGATCTCGAGCTGGAAAGGTTATGTGGTAGGCAACACACGTGGAGGTGGCTACTTTCAGTTTAGGGATGAGACCGTCACCATTCACTCACTGGGTGGAATGCTGCCTTTAAATACGTGCTTGGCAAGGCGCCTTCTCAGAGAACCCAGGGCAGTGGACAAAGGGTAGCACCCGGTTTACCTCTCGACTGCCACATTTTCCTGTGCATCTGGCCTCCTCGGTCCTTCACCATCTTTCTAACACTGGCTCACGTTGAGAAATCAAGTTCAAATCTTACCTCTCCCTGACTCCTTACATTTAGATGGTGAATGCACTGTTTCAAAGTACAAATTCAGATTCTATTACTTGTTACTTTTGAGATGAGTACTCTGGTAAATTTATCCTATTAATTCATCTGATCATTCATTCATTTATTCAGAATCAATCATTAAGTGAATGCTCCTAGCCAATTACTGTGTAAGATAGACTACCTAATGGTAAACGGACAAAAACTGAGTGGAACTTCAAGTGAAAATAAACACAATTTAAATATAGTTAATATATACACTTTGTTAGATACTTTTATATACTAAAGAGACAAATAAATACAGAAAAAGCATAGGAGGAAAAGGGAATTTTGTCACCATGGAAGGAATGTGGGGAGGTGATACCAAAGAAAACCAGGAAGGCACCGGGTGAGTCCATCACATGGCTATCAAGGAGAGCAAGTTCCATCCAGGTGCAGTCACAGGAGAGCCAACAGCCTTAGGGGAAGAGTGTGACAGAGGTGACAGAGTGCTTAGCTGCCAAAAGTGAGGAAGAGGACAGATAACAGTAGTGTGGCCTGGAGGGGACAAGAAGAGGCAAACCAAATCTATCCTGGCAAACAGAAGGAAGAACTGGGTCTGTGAGACTCTGAACATCTACAAGGCAGTGAACATTATGGTTTGTGTCTACAAAGGCTATGAAGATTCATTAAGAATGGAGAACGTGGGCCGGAGGGTTAGCTCAGTGGTGGAGACTCACGCCCACCAACAATCAATACCACATACCACAGTGCTGGGAATGGTGGCTCACGCCTGTTATCCCAGCACTTGGGAGGCAGAAACAGGAGGATTGCTGAGTTCAAGGCTTGCCTGGGCTACATAGTGAGCTCAGAGCCAGCCTGAACTACAAAGCGAGACCCTGTCTCAAAAGAAAAGAAAAAAAAAAGAATGGAGAATGTGTCCACTAGAAGAACATGGTGGTTTCTCTGTGACAGACTGTAACTAAGGAAACCACTGTCTGTGGGTGTCTTCATCAGGAGCAATCTCAGGGCCATGGACACCTACTCCTCCCTCCTGGTCCCTGGCAGAAAGCACTGCAAGGTGTCCTTGTCCATCCTGAGAACTTTCCTGGCTGCTTATGGAGGTACCAATCACCTATGTTATGTCTGACTCAGCTAATAGTCCAGTTTTCCAATGTCATTTACTTATTTAGGATGGAGGAGGCAGGTGATGCTAGACATAGTTGGGTCCATCACTTTTGACTGAAAGTTATATCAAACTGGTAGCTCTATTCATCTTTGGAAAAGTAACTTCTCCCTAACAACATCATTTCAGAAATGTGAACATTATTATGTTGAATGAGGCACTGCATATTAAACAAAACCATTTGGAACCCTTTCTCTATAAAATGGCATCTATTGGACTTTTACTGCACAGAGGTGTTGGTTTATAACCAAGTGTTTCTTTACAAAAAATCCTAGGGTGCAGGGAAAATTAAAGATATCAAAGGGGTATGAGTCATTGTTCAGTATGGACCACAAAATCAAATGAAGGACCACAAAATTTTTAACAAGTCAGTGGGGAGTGTGCTTTGACATTCCTACCTTCCCTCTCTTAAAAGATAATGTGCTGTTCATTTTGTATTACTAGTTCCTAGAATAGAATCTGACTTAGACACTTATTTTTGTCTTTCTCTTGAGATATAAAATTCCAATTCTAAAAAATTTTTTTCCAGAAATTCTTTATGTAGACCTTCCTCTTATAAAACATGCTGTTCTAAACCTAGCAGAGATAAACTATGTGAGTAATCTACTGTCATAGAGTACTACATAAATTATAATCATGATTATTATTAGGATTTGTACTAGCAAAGACCAACTCACATATTTCTCTTATTTTTGAAAGTTAAAGGCATTTCCCAAATCACATTAAAATCAAACAGAATGAAAGGGCCAAAAATGGCAGTAGGCACCATGACATTGCTTTAACCATGTCCACGTCTGTAACCATTTCAACTTATGTTAAAACCTAGTAAAAATTTGATGCTGCAATTCCCACAGTATTTTGGTAACATAGGATAAGCTGATTAAGAACCCACTGATGTCTTCTTAATTTTCCTTTATCAACAACACTCACAAAATCTCCAGTACTGTGAGCATTCTCATGAGTTACAAAGCGTGTCAATATTAAACTGCTTTCATTTGCTCAGAGGTAAGGGAATCCAGACATGGCATTTTAAAAGTGTTTCAAATGTCAAAGGGAAGTTTGAACCAAAGCAAATATTCAGGTATATTTCAGCCACCATTAATTTCATAAAGGCATGAGTACCTTTGCTGCAGCATTCAGAATTCCCCATGCATTATCACTGACATATTTTCATCAGCAGCTTTCTTTCCATCTTTCCTTCTCTCCCATTTCCTTGGGGCATCTGTTGTGTGTGAAGTCCTGTCCTTGAGATGGATATCCATTGTCTTATTATGGTCTTCAGTGCCTATCATAGTATATGGGACCCAATTGGTACTGAATGTTGAATGAAAGAATGAAGAAAAGAATGAGTAAAAGGATGCATAAATTATTGGTCATTCAGAAAAGACCTTTTGCTCACTCTGAAGAATATCATTTCTCTGTAATACAATGGATATATGTCTTCAACTATGAATAGCCTAAACATAACAATAGAATATTTATTTGGTTTTCATTGTTTATTGCTCCTTTTTGCTGTAGTACAGATATTGGAAACTAGAAAATTGCATGAGAAGAAAATTAACAATCACAACAGAGAGAAATTGTCATCTTTCATTTAGGTGGCAGAAGGCTATGCAGACAGTGAAGAACATGGCTGTGTGAATAATTACATGGAAAGCTTAGCAACTGTGGCCTGTGTAGAGAATGCATCCATGCTCACTTCAAGTCAAGAGGGCATCAAGCAAGAACATACCAGGACACTAAAGGTATGTAAGTTGTTTGAAGTCACAAAAATTGCTGAATAGTTTCTATCATAGTCATCGATGAAACCAATGTAGTTTATGAGATTTATGCAATAGTAGCCTCACTACAAGAAATAACACCTTCTTAGCTTATATGATTTTTTTTTTTCTTTTGAGACAGGGTCTCGCTTTGTAGTTCAGGCTGGCCCTGAGCTCACTATGGTGCCCAGGCAAGCCGCCACAAACTCAGCAATCCTCCTGTCTCTGCCTCCCGAGTGCTGGGATGACAGACATGAGCCACCACTTCCGGCATTGTGGTATGCAGTGTTGACTGTTGGTGGGCGTGTCTCCACGCCCAGCATTATATGTGGTTACCGAGGATCGAACTCAGGACCTTGTGCTTGGGAGGCAGGTGCCGGAACCACTGAGCTAACCCTCTGGCCCAGCTTATATGATTTTTAAACATGATCTTTTAAGATAATTTATCTTCAACATTTTTTCTTTAGAAGTGGTTTAGAGTTGCGTGATTCCACCTGGTGTCTATATGGAGACAGCATCTTCACCGTGCAATTAATCCAGGGGAACAGCAGCGTCTGACCCCAAAATTAAATGCGACAAAGCCTGGCCACTGATGTGGTTGCTTTTTCACTCTGGGGAGCCATCTTCAAGGTCACCTTTTCAGAGCCTCATGATCCGAAGCCTACTTACTATTCTAATACCTCATTTATATGATATCTCAGCAGATGAAAAGCAGCAAATTAGAAGGCAGAGCCCTGGAAGAGAGGCATGGTGAGAGGTGAAGCGAGTGCTGGCAAGCAGAGCCAAGCAAGGAGCCCAACTTTCACTGCACGGGGTAGCCCCAGACAATAACTAAGAGCCCGGGGGAAGCCCTGTATCTATAACGAGCTACATAATTCATAGGGCTCAGTGAAAAATGGGAATATGAAGAGTTGCTAGGCAATGCTAACAGAGCATCAATCCAAGCATGGGGTGAGCCCTGGTAAGCACCGGCTCTACTGGACTGGAGAAGTCCTAGGCCTATGAAGCCTGATTTGACTGCCTGTTCAGTAAGCTTTGTCTGGAAAATTTAAAGAAACACTGGATGCACTTTGGAAAGTAGTGCAGAAGTACAGTTTTGTTTTGATTTATTTGTTAAGTTTGTGTCGGCACTCGAAGGGTTAGATATTTGTTACCCAGCAAACCAGTTCTAGTCAATTCCCCTTTTGAGAGGTATTGATATGGTTAGAATCCCAAGTTGTGACTTCACTAGCAAGCTCAGAATTTACCCACAAATGAAAGTATTTCCTTTCCAGAAAGGAGATTTTGCCTTGTAAACAGTCAGCTTGCCCCTCAGGCTCAAGAAGTTCTCTATTTCATTTGTTCCTCTCACGCCTGTGAGGTGAATCTGAAATCTATAAAATGCTTATTAAATTAGAGAAGAATGAAAGCACAAAATAAGTTACTTACATAAGCTATTACAACCCAGAGAAGCATTTACAGAGATTTACTGAAAACATCACTAATATTTCTAAATATATGTAGAAATGTGAATCTACCAACTATATTTAATTAAAAGTACAGACCTGGAGTCTCTCGTTACCACATCCCACTTTACTTTACACCGACCGTCATTTCACGGAGCCCTAGAAGTACTTAAATACTAAGATGGGAGAAATATATCTAAATCCAGTTTCCTAATAAACCACTTTAATAAATATCTCTATTTCCCGGTCATGAACATCATTTCTTCAGAAGAAACCATTTCTCACTATGACAGAAAACAATTTAACTAAGTAAAAAATGAACTATTTAAAGATGTACACAGGCAAGATGAAGTATGTCTTTATAAAACAGGAAATTTTACAGAGCAGAGAAATTTACTTAAGTGGTGGGAGGTAAAATTGGATTTGTCTTGCTTAACTGCAGTATCTATAGTGGCAACAGTTTTAAAAATGGTGCACTGGCAAAGGCTCAGCATCTTCTGCCTGTACTAGTCTGCTTATAACATGATGGATTTATTTTTCATCTCCTCACTCATGTTCCTGGTGGCTTCCTTTCTTAAAAGAACCAATAAATATTATAGCCATTTATTATTGCCAAAAAAGTTCCATAAAATCCTTAATATAACTTACTTAATCTCATTTTAAAGCTGTGTTATATTAGAAATATCGGGGACATCTCAAAGGTTAGGGCCTTCTTTTTATTCATCCTTGTACCCTTTGTGCCTAATGCAATATGTAGTATGTAGTTGGGATTCACAAAATATGAAAACAAATCTGGGCATGGTGCCCACACCCATGATCCCACACTTTGGGAGACTGAGGTAGGAGGATTCTAAGTTTGATCTCAGCCTGGGCTATTCAGTGACCCAGCAAGGCCCTGTCTAAAAGTATAATAATAATAACAACAACAACAACAATAACAACAGAAGAAGAGAAAGGAGAAAGTGACAATAATTAGGGTTGTAGATCAATTTACATTAAAAGGAAAGGCCTTCTGTTTCATCTGCAGTACTGAAAAAAAAGTAAGCTACGAGCATACTGCTTTTCAAAGCATTTAATCAGACTGATTGTTACCAATTCTCAAGAATTCTTCTGTTGAGTGGCAAGAATTGTGACTGTATTTAACAACAGGTACAGTAGTAAACATTTGTTAAGCACTTTATGAGCCTCAGCTTGTGCTCATAACTTATAGTAACCCATTTAATTCTCACAACGATTTGTGTCCCTCAGTGGGGAACTGAACCATATGTTAAGGAAGTTGCCTATTGCCATGTGGCTTGTATTTGGGGGTGGGGATGTTCAATCAAGGGGACTCCTCATCCTCATGGGTGCACTGGGCACACTTCTCAGGATGAAATTCTGAGAACAGGTTGTTTTTATGCGAGTTTATTCAATAGGCTGATGGCAACAGAATAGTTCATTTTTAACAGAACTGATGACAAATTTTCTAATAGAATATTATTGCGGCTAAGATTTAAAACAGCATTAATAATTAACAAAATTAATACAAATATTCAAAGCTTAATCCCAGCATCTGCTGACTATTATGCTACTGTAGGTCATGATTCACAGAATTTTTTTTTCTTTTTTTTTTGTTTTTTGAGACAGGGTCTCACTTTCTAGTTCAGGCTGGCCCTCAGCTCACTATGTAGCTCAGGCAAGCTGCCGTGAACTTAGCAATCCTCCTGTCTCTACCTCCCGAGTGCTGGAGTGAGCCTCCATGCCCGGCACTGCGGTGTGTGGTATTGATTGCTGGTGGGCGTGAGTCACCACGCCCAGCATTCTATGTGGTTACTGGGATCGAACTCAGGACCTTGCGCTTGCGAGGCAGGCGCCAGAACCACTGAGCTAAATCTCCGGCCCTCACAGAATTTTTTTTTGAGAGTAGGAAAACTTTATTAAGAGAAAAGCTTCTGCCTAAAAGAGACAGAAGGGGGAACCCAGAAAGGTAGGTAACTCACCCACCTCACTTTTCAGAGGTCGTTAATGGAACAAAGCCACAAGGTGAAATGGGCTCAAAGTGGAAGCTTCCAATAAGATATAAAAGAAGTGGGAAAACCATAGTTAACCAATGGGATTACAAAAGGTAAGGTTGCTTAAACAATACTATTCAAAGGGGGTCCAATGAGAAATCAAGTCATGTAGCAAGCACACAGGGTCTTTAGTCAGGAGGGTCAAGGTCTTGACCTCCATCCACCCCTGGACATGGCTTTCAGGAAGATACATTGCACTGATCTCTCCCCAGCTATGAAATCTAAAAGCTTCTGGTCTTCAGTATGTGTGCAGCTACCTACCTAACAGGGATAGCTCTCCTTGAGCCTTTATCCTGCCTTTCCATACTAATATACTATCTATTTATTTTTGGATTTTTGCTTATACAAACAGTGTCCTATTTGAAACTGTGATGGTGAAATCATACATCTATTAGTTCTGAAAGATGTATTAGAGAATTTAAGGCCAAAGGGTCCCTCTGATTGCAGTGCAATGTGATGCCTCAACTGGACATGCAAAGTCTTCAGGGTCAAGCCTAGGCCAGTCAGTGAGTCTGTCTGTCTACAGCTCTCACTGTCAGCTGCTGCGCACATACTGACGCTATTCTCTCCATTCCAACACAGCCATTCCGAAATTCTCTCTGATTATGAATATCAGATTCCTAGAAGAGAGAATCTCAGTGCCAGTGTCCACCTCAATCTACCTGGCTCTTACAAGGACGGCAGGGCTGGGCAGTGCTGAGGAAGAGGGGTCCTGCTGTGGGTCACAGAGCCATTACCGGAGTCATTTGGAACAAGGTGGCCTCTCTCTGAGATTTCAAGCCTAACACTTGTTTTCTCTACATACTGAAAATATCTTCACATTTCATGTTCACCTTTTTCCTGAGACACCATGACCCGATTAACTGTCTCTCCATCAGTCTCCTTTTCCTCGCATCAACACTACTGTCACTTAAGACTGATTAACTGTATTTCTGCACTGTTTCTCCAATCAATCTCTTTCTTTCCTTGCCTTCACTGCCTCTGTCACTATCAAGACAACGAGAGGTAGAGATGGTCAGAGTAACCTCAATGGCAAATAAATACCATCCCTCACACCAGCTCCCTGTGAGTGTTTAGTTGTAACGGATGTCAGGCGTGGGCAAAAGATCAAAGGCTCTTCTAGTCAAGTAACAATATCTGCCAGGGGGAGCAGAAAATGGAGTTGGGGTCAAGGTCTGATGTTTTCTGAATCTTATTTTAAGCTCTTTATTTACAGGCAAGGCTGCTGAGGGCCACAGAAATAAAGTAAATTAGTCCATTAATATTAGAGCAATTCATGGCAGGGACTGGCCTGAAATCTGGATTCACCCAACTACTCCTACTAGTACTCATTTTAAGGCATCATATTGTTCAGTCACTGGGAAGTAGAAATATCTAAGACAGAAAGAGAAGTTTCTAGAGGTTACAAGTCAGCTCCCTCTTTGGGCCCATCCCATTTCTCAAGCACAACTTACTTAGATGATGATACATATAGTGGCTAACACGGCAGATTGTCTTAATCTTGAAGGTGAACCCAATTAATTTGTGAAGTGTTATACTTTATCAGAATTTGAAATGCCAACTACCCACAGCCTTAATCACATAATATGATGCAAAAATGTAGATTTTGTGTATGTTCAGGTTTTTCTTTTCCATTTAACATTTTTGAGAGTATACTACTTGCCAAGCACTCTTGAAAGTACTATATATATATCTATATAGATATATATCTATATAGATATATATATATATATATCTTTTTCATTAAATAGTCATAGAAAGCCAGTTTTTAAGTTAATATAATTATTCTCATTTCCACAGAGAAAGCAAGCTCGGAGAGGTTAAGTAGCTGTTTAGCATCACATGGTTGAGGAGTGGGAAAACTGACATTCAGATGGAAGATGTTGGACTCTGGTATGGGAGTGCTGTGTGGCTTCTTTCCTTTCCAGAGTTATTATGAAGCCAAAACTATGACTATGCATGGCAAAGAAGAAAGCAAATATTTGGCATTTTGCTATAAAGTAATGAGATTGCTATCAATACTCACCACATGCTGGTTTTGTAATTTTATTGTTAGAGTTCCATCTGCTCTTTTAGAATAATTTACTTCCACATGAATACAATTTATAGATTTTTAAAACACTTATAATTTTTATAAGAATGTCACGTAGCCAGGCATGGTGGCTCACACCTGTAATCCCAGCACTTGGGAGGCAGAGACAGGAGGATTGCTGAGTTCGAGGCTCGCCTGGGCTACATAGTGAGCTCAGAGATAGCCTGAACTACAAAGCGAGACCCTGTCTCAAAAAAAAAAAAAAAGAATGTCACGTAGCTAAGAACAAAGTCATTTAAAAATAATAAAAAATGACAGGGCCAGCAAAGAAAGTGGCAACATTAAAAATGAGCTCTAAACTCTCAAGGTCAGTGATGAAACTATTTCAAGTAGCAATTTCCAGTTTTTTAAAAGTGCTTCAGGAGAATTACTTTACAAGATTGAGAAACAACAAAGTAAGTGAAACCTTGAGGAGATCCCAACTTATGAAATGTATTGAACAGCAGTCAATAGTACCTTCTGCTGACCTCAAGGCGTTATATGATAACACTTCCATGTGACGTGAGAACATCAAGGAAGGTGTTCCCAAAGTCCCAAAAGGATTGGAGTGATTTATACAGTGTCATACAGATCTCTGATCAAACCCTTACTCCTTTTGGAGTTACTCTAAAAAATGACTAAACTCAATTGAAATACTGCAAAACAAACAGCAAACAGAAAACTGTCTAGTTAAAATGAAAACTGTAGAAAAAAACACTGCTACAATTTTGAACATCTGGATGAGTTTAAAAAAAAAAAAAGGCACTGTACTGGAAGTCCAGAGCCTCAAATTGCCCTTTAATTTCCTAGAGCTATTATAATAAAAAGTACAAATTTGGTGACTTAGAACAGCAGAAATTTGAGTGGGAGTAGTAGTATACATTTGTAATCCTAGCATTCAAAAGCCTGATGCTGGAAGATCAGTATGAGTTTTAGGCCAGGTTCAGCTACATCATGAAATTCTATCTCATATCAAAATAAAAACTGCAACAGAAAATTATTGTTATGCTGTTCTGTAGGATGACAATCCAAAACAAGAATACTGGAGCTAAGAATTTAGCTCAATGGTGCAGCACCTGTCTGGCTAGTAGTAGGTTCTAAATTCCATTCCTCGTAACCACCCCCTCCCCAAAATAAAAAGAGAAAGAAAGAAAAAGATTATTGGCTCTAGGGGAATTTCTCTCCTAGATTTTTCTGAGTTTCTGGTGATGGCTGGTGACTTGGTGTTCCTTGGCCTTTAATCTACAGCCCAAATGCCCATTAACTAAAGGATAAAGAAGGTGTGGTTTTTCCATCTCTAATTCTAATTTCTGCCTGTGACTTCTCATGGCTCAGAACATCATACCCCCAAGTGTATCACCTTGGGACACTGAATATTTAAGCAGAAGCTATGTGAAAAAACTATAGAAGCAGAAAGGCCCCTGTGGTCATCTTTCCTCTTCTCTGTCTTTTGAAGTCTCTCTGGTGCCAGTTGTCCTACCCTACATCTGAAGGGTAGAAATACTACCCAAAATAGCCAAGATGAATGTAACCAAACAGGCCTTTCTAAATTACACTTTTTAACACCATTAGATACAGTACCTCAAGATCCAATCATATTTCTGTACCATTGCCCATCCTTTATCAAAACAAATTTCCTTGTGTTGATGATTCTATTTTTTTTAAATTTTTATGTTTATTGGTACATAGTATATACGCATCATATCATAATCACACTCGATACTGGGGAATTTGCACCAGTATATGACACAATTTAATTCTCATTTTTTCCCATTCCCCTACTCAACCCACAACCCCCTACCCCCTAAATACATAATCTTTGTTTCCCTTTTTTATTACCATCACATTTTTTTCTTTAACCCTCATTACTCACGCCTTTGAATGTCTTCTATTTCACAATAACCATCATACATTCTAGAACTCATTAAAGTTTTCAGTTTCTCATACCAGAGAACAGATATGATATTTACATATCTGTGACCTATTTGTTTCACTTGTGAGTGTGTCCTGAAGGTACATCCACTTGAGTATAAATGACTCAAACATATCATTCTTCAAGGCAGAGTAATACTCCATTTTTTAAGAAAAACCACATCTTTATCCAGTCTCCAGTAAACAGGCATTTGGGTTGTTTCCAAGATTGTGCCATTACAAACTGAGCTGCTATGAACACGGGTGCACATATGTCATGATGATATGATTTGTTTAATCTTTTGTATGCATTCCTAGCAGGGCAATAGTAGGGTCAAATGGAACTTTGAGTCTGTTTCTGAAGACTCCCATGCCACATAACACCTTGGTTAAACCAGACATACTGGTCTGTAATCTCAGTGCTCTGTGAGACTGAGGGAGGAAGAACACAAGTTCAGGCCCAACCTGGGCAATTCAGTGACTTAGTGAGGCCCTGTCTCAAAATAAAAAGAGGGCATAGGATGTGGCTCAGTGTGAGGGCCCCACATTCAGCATCTAGTATTATAAAAAAACAAAACAAAACTTTAGTTAAATAAATTTGTATGCTTTTCACTTGTTTCCTTGTTTTATATTATAAGATTCTCAGTCATGAATTTTATAACAAATGAAAAGACATTGCTCTTTTCTCCTCTATACTGATATCCCTCTGTGTCCAAACTCCCTCTTTTGAGGTCACATCACAGAACTAGGACCCAATTTGACTCCAAATGTTTTAATTTTCAGAGACCCAGTTTTCCGAATAAGGTCACATTCACAGGTGTGGGAGGAGGGTGAGGACTGCAATTTACCTTTTAGTGGCTATAGCTGTGCCCATAACACACGTGAAAAACAGGACACACACAACCATCCAGAAGGCTCAAAGTCTTGGGGTCATTAATGTGTGTATTGAGTTTGTTCATGTTTATCACATTCTTTACCATTTGCTTTTGGCATTAAGGCCACTAACTAGACCAATACTGACCAGCTGGGTGACTTTGAGGACATCAGCTGTGTCAAGTATTCCAGGTTCTTCTCAGAAATGAGCTGATACATGAGCACAACTGAACAGACAGGTGCTCTGGGGTCAGGCTCCACTTCCCAGCACGCTTTCATCCCCAGGAGGGAGGGCTGAGCCACGGTGTGTCTAGAAGTCTCCCTAACAATGGAATCTAAGATTAGAATAATCAATCTTTTTTTTTTTACATCAACACACCTCCATCACCCATTTTATTTACATGACCATATCCCCCTCCCAAATAATTCTTAGTAATTTCCAACAGCAGTTCTCCACTTTGCTGGATCTTGGGGAGTCAGCCCCAGTCCCACCTCTTCTCTGGGCTCAGCAGGACAGGAGTAGCATGGAGGATGGGACATCATTCACCTCCAGAGCAGACAGCAGCTCTAAGAGCCCCGGGCCAGCTCCACATTGGGGGTTCCTTCCCAGCCAAAACACAGCATCATTTCCCATACTCTCCTATTATTTCACTGCTGCCTGCTCAATTCTCACTTTTCTTTCTCAGAATTCACTTTTATAAAGCAATGGCACCTAAAAGTCCTTTTCAAGTTAGCAACTGTGTTAACTCAAAGAACCAAATCTATTTCTCATAAAACACATATACCACTCACTGCCTACCTGGCAACCCTGTCCCCCAGGACTTGCATTTAATAGCAGGATCACCTTCTTGCTACTGAGGGTGGTACCAGCTTCTTCTCAGTTGAAATGTTCATAACCCCATGGAATATATAAAGATGGCGAGGAGGACACTAAGTCTCCAGGAAGCTGCCAGTTCCCTGGGGCTTGTCAATGAGCCTGGCCTGCTCCCTAGGGATATCAAAGACTTCTTGGATGCAGCCTTAATTTGCATACATGACTGTGAATCCCTAATGGAAGTCAAAAGGACCTCCACCCTTTTCACCTACTTTTATTCCAAGAGCCAAACAACACAAATACTTATCTATCAGAAAGCTGACAAGCAGGACAGATTTGGAACTGCTTAAGCATTTCAAGGGAATAAAAACTAAAACTCTCAAAATAATCTCTTCAAGCTGTTTTCTGGAAAGAGCTGCTCAAAACAACTCCAATAAGAATTTGGTTGCCACCAAAATCCTCTTCAAATACTAAGAACTGAGAAAAAGATAACTTCATACACATTATGTTTGAACTTTTCTTATTGACCATTCTCTTTTTCTCCAATTGATTTGATTTCAACTCTTCACAAGATCTTTAAAATATAAGGAACTTGAAGTTAGAGAGAAGTGAGCTGTAGCTTTTAATTTCCCTTTCATTGTAACTTATTTTATTATTAATAATCTTCCAGTACATATATTAAACACACAGTTTAAAAAGTCAGTACCACTGTGCCTGTATAGCCAATCATTTGTTTTGGAGGATACTTTGTAAAGGGTCACAAAGAATGGAGTCCTATGAAGTATTCCATATTCATACAGGGCAGCCCCGGGCCACTCAAGGGATTTTTGACAATGCCTGGAGATATTTTCATTGTGACAGCTAGGTAGAGGGGTGCCAGTGGTACCGCAGTGGCCAGGGATATGGGTAAACATCTTAAAATGCAAAAAGGACATCTCCACACACACACACACACACACACACACACACACACAAAATAGAAATTATTTTCCCAAGCATCTATGGTATCAGAGTTGAAGAACCCTGAAATCAGTACTTACATGTGCAATAAGATGCAAATTAAAACCAAAGCACACAAAGGGAGAACTACAGGTCACTCCAAGAGAGAACATGCCCTTCCTTGCCGGAGGGGTTACCCTGACCAAGCTCTCTGAACCTAACAACCCCCTCCCCCTTCCTAGTCCCCCGGCTCAGCTGTGAGTTGATCAAATGAGGAAACACACAGCCACCCCAGGACAGAGAGTCGGGGCAGATAAGTTCCTTTTGTCCTTGTTCATGTGAAGCACATTCACATGGATGCAAAGGTCACTGCTGAATTTAAATAACCCTCTGTGATAAATCTGCATGAGCTCGATTTGTTCTACTGGACTTGTTGGATTAAATGAACACAATTTAATGTTCTATAGGGCAAGGCTTCTTTTCATGGCTGAAAGAAGGAGCAAGGGTGATTTACAGTTTCATACATACTCATTCGCTACATTATCTGCTTTGTGCCTGGTACTTATGAATATCAACTCATCATCCAGCAGCCGTTTCTACCATTCAGGAGTCCTTTCCATTAGGAAGGGCCCTGGCATGGGAAGAAATGAGGAATAGGAGACAAAACAAAAGATTTCCACCACATTCCCTCTGAAGGAAAATCATTATTTGCATTCTTGTCTATCATTATTATTTCTCTTCAAATCTCCGTATTATACACAAAGCAAGGTTTTCTTTCTCATTTCCTAGAAAAGATGGCTCTGTAAGCAGATTACTGTGAAAGAAAGCTATGCATTAACAAAGGGCTTAGCTGACTTAACTATGGTGAATTATTCTGGAATAGCATTATATAATGGACTATTTTTTAAATGATATGCAAAAATTTAAGTGTTTATTCACTAAGTAGGTTTGAACTACAATTAGTTATAAATTATGCTTTATTCTATATATTTGGAAATAATACAAGTATATCCAAATATAAAACTCCAGTTTTGAAAACATGAAATGCAGGGGCTGGAGGGTTGGCTCAGTGGTTCCAGCGCCTGCCTCTC
>PVIC010008063.1:0-49134 GCA_004025085.1 Thryonomys swinderianus
AGGACCTTGCGCTTGTGAGGCAGGCGCCAGAACCACTGAGCTAAATCTCCAGCCCCTGCCTTGATTTACTTTTTATGGTCCTAGAGACCAAAGCCAAGGCCTGGCCATGCAAAACAAGAGCAGTACCAATGGACTATGTCTCTAGCCCTATCTTTTCAGTTACATCAAAATACTCCTTTTTTTTTTTTTGTGGTACTGAGGATTGAACTCAGGTCCTTGTGCTTCCAAGGTAGGCACGGTATTACTTGAGCTAAATCCCCAGCCCTAAAACACTAATTTTTAAAACATTTATGAATGGAAAGTATAAATTTGAGTGTGGTCATGATGTGTATATACAGTGTACCAATAAAGATAAAAATAAGCTAAAAAAAGAGACTGAAACAAGATAGCCTGTGCTTTTTCTCAGAAAGCAAAATTGGGCTTTTATTTTCTCTCTATTTTTTTGGAGCACTGTCACTGTATAGCTGCCTATTCTAGTTTTATTCCTTTTTTGTTTGTTCGTTTTTCCAGATTTTGATGTATGTTTCCTCCATCCATCTGAATCTTCATTTCAAAATCACATAAATTTTAATTCATACTGTAAGCTTTTTTGGCATAGTTGTCTTTCCCCCTCTGAATTTGAAATTTGCTGTCTCACTAATGCTTTTAAAAGTTGGTGATACAATAATATTTTCCCCAGTTGGCCCTTAATTCTGCCAAAGCAGGCATAGTACCTTGTTTAATTTTTATCTTCTCTGTCCATTAACCATGGTTTTTGTCCAGCACATGATCGAAGAAAAACAGAGTACTGGAGCAGTAAGTATTTCTGGGCAAAGTTAACATTCAAAAATCGACAGCATTCCTCATCATGAATAAGAAACTCACTGAGAGAGAAATTGGGAAATCAACACCTTTCACAACGGGGTACAGAAAGTGAAACACCTAGGAATCAGTGTAATGAAGGAAGTAAAAGACTTCTACATTGAAGGCTACAATATTCTGAAAAAAGAGATCATTAGAAAATAGAAAAGTATATCCCTTGTTCTTGAGTACGAAGAACTGAGATAGTGAAAATGGCGATCCCTTCAAAATTGTTAGACAGATTTAATGCAATTCCAATTAAAATTCTAACAATGTCTAAAAAATCCTAAAATTCATTTCGAACCAGAAAAGACCTAGAATGGCAAAGGCAATTCTGGGCAACAAAAGTAGGGCCGGGGACACCATAGTTCCTGCCTTATATTATAGAACCACTGCACTAAAGATGGTGTGATACTGGCAATAAAATGGACCTGAGGATCCATGGAACAGATTAGAAGATGTAGAAACAGCTTCAGACATACTCAGCCATCTTATCTTTGACAAAAGAGCCAAGATCTTCACTGGAAGACAGATAGCCTCTTTAATAAATGGTGCTGTTAAAACTGGCTGTCCATGTGCCAAAGATTGATGCTAGATCCATATCCTTTACTGTGCACTAATCTAAAATTGAAATGGATCAAAGACCTAAATATTGAAACCAAAACATTAAATCCACTGTAATATAGAATAGGTAAAATTCTCAAAGACATAGATATAGGCAAACACCATGAACAAACCCTTGATTACACAGAAACTATCACAAAGAATAAGATGAAACCTCAACATATCAAAGAGCTTTTTCACAGCAAGGGAAACCAACAACAGAGTGAAGAGACAGTCCACAGTGTCTGAAAATTTTTTTATCAAGTCCTGAGACAAAAGACTACTATATACACTCTGTAAAGCACTCAAAATAATCAGATCCCCCAAATTAAAAACCCAAACCAAAAATGAAATGAATAGATAAAAGCAAGCTATTTGGGCAGGTGGAAAAGGTGTTTTATAGTAAATAGATAAAAATATAAGATTTTTAAAAAATCATCCATTTTCATATTACTTTACTTATTGATTTATTGCTTTATTCTAACAAAGTGGTATGGATCAGAAAGTATTCTAAATTCAACTATATATTAGACTTTAATCAAAAGAATTGTTTTAAGGTTTGCAGGTTCCCTTATCATAGCGAATGATGTTTGCTTTAATTCTCTCATTGGCAAAATAGAGGCCTGAATCCAAGAATTTTGACATCTGCACTATATAACAATTCTGTGAATATCTATGGGCTCTACAAAGAAAGAGCTCCACAATTTTTAACAATATGTGTAGTAATTTGTACCAAGAATCTCACTGATTATCCACAGACAACTTTTAAAAAAAAATCTGTTAATGATAGATGTCCTTTGTCAAAAAACCTCTTGTATTTAATAGATATATTTACTGTCTTCTGAAGATATAGTAAATAAAGGATTTGAGAAGCACTGAGTGATGTATATAAAACCTCTGTCATTTGCCAAAGAAACGTTTTTGAGCACAATATAAGAAGAGTCAATCACTACAACTCTAACATTATCATGTATCTGCAATCTGAATTGAATTTGACTCTGCTACTGCAGTGAGTTCTATAAAAACATGCTATGCTCGGCTGACCCCGGGACATAAAGTCACACTGATTTAATTCAGAGGGCTTCACAAGTGCCACTATCCAAAGTGGATTGAAGGAAAAGCTTTCACAGAGACAAGTCATAGCTAAGTGCATTCTTGAAGATTAATGATCACTCAAAACTTTTCAGCTTTCAAATATACAATTATATTAAACATAAATTAACTTCCCCAGGGCTGCATAATGGACACAGGGCACAGGACTTTCACCTTTATATCTTTGGCTTGTAGCTGTCTCCATTTTAAGATTGACTAAAAGTCATTATCTTTTGTCACCTGTTTGGTGACTTATGAAATGAGTTACTGGTCTTGGTTTAGTCCTAGCATAGTCAACAAAACATCCTCACAACAGACGGCCTTCAGAAGCTGAGGAAACTTAAGAAAAGGGGTCAGAGATTTAATTAAACATGAAAATTTAATTAGCATCTCTGGACCACTGTCCAAATGTTTTGAGGTTTAGTTTCACCTTTCTCTAGATTAAAAAAAAATGATTTAAGTTTTTTTTCCTTGTATATTTTTCATTAGTATAACCCAATGCAGACAATCCATTCTGTTTTCTTGTAGCTAGGGGAGCACAATTTTCATTTCTCACATACAGAGACATATGAAGGCTTGGCCATCTGCAGGAGAGGTTTTATTTGTTTGTTTATAATTTTGTTTTAACTTACATAAAACATAGACCACACTGAGATTTCATAACTTTTCTCATTATTGTCTCCATGGGGACAAGAACATGTTGCTATCAAATTGTTATATTTATCTGTAGAGAAATAACATGGTTAAGCAGGAAGTGTCCTTGTTATGTGAAGGTTGTGTTGCTAAATTTTTAGTTTCTGCCCTCAGTCTGTCTCTCAAACAGTAGAAAAGAGTTTGTGACCTTCCTTCCTAACATTTAAAATGAGGGATGTTAGAATGGATTTCTCAATTTCTTTTGTCTTCATTGATTTCTAAGACTGGCAACCTTTCCATTTCTTGAAAGGCCTTCCTGAACTTGTCTACCCAAAAGGGATTATTATTTTAATGGTTGGCCATTTTGTGTGATCTGCACAAAACCGAGTGATCTCCATTTGAGCATCATTTGGGGAGGGAAATAGAAAAATTTACATTTAACAAACAGTGGGAATTTCAGTGACAGGACAGGTAAATAAAAACTAGACCTAGAATTTAAATTAATAAAAGATATTGTAAGTGGTGGAGCAGAAAGTAGAGAATGAGATTTAGGAGAACTAAAAGTACCAGTCAAAGGTCTAAAAAGTCAAGTATCGATGACAGCTGAGTCTTAAAATGTCAGAGGTCAACAATTGGCATGGGGATTTAGAATTTCCCAGCCTCTATTCATCTCCCTCTCCTCTCTTCTCTTCCTTCCTTTCTCTATCATAAATAAGTATGTAGAAGTTTAAGAACTGTCCTTGACTCTTAACTCTTCTTTCATCTAGTTAATGTAATTGAATTTTCCTTTTGCTTCCTATTATTACTATTTTCATTTGAACTAGAAGCATGTCTTATACAATTTCCAAGAGTAACTTCCTTTTGTTCTAGATTTTTAAATTTTGGAGAGACTAGAGAGTGACTCTAATACATGCTGAATATACACTGTACAATTTAGCTGAATCCCAAACCCTCTTAATTGTGTTACAGATTTTCTATTTTCTTGTGTTTGTTTTCTTTTAAATTTGAATCTTTATTGGTACATTCTATGTACACATCGTGATCACACACAATATTGAGAATTTGTACTAGCATATGACACAATGTACTTCTCATTTTTTCCAATTCTTCCATCACCTTACAACTCCCCTGCCCTTTTATAAATTAGCTTTGTTTCCCTTTTTTATTACCATCATGTTTTTTCTTCCCCTTGTTACATGCCTCTACATGCTGGGATTGAACCTAAGGGGTTGTGCATACTATGCTTGTGCCCTTCCACTGAGTTTCACGCCAGCCTCTAATTCCATTTTAAATATTTTTCTGCATACTGATGCAGATGACTTGTTTTAAAAGTGAATTTTCTTCTTTTAATCATTAATATATTCCCAATTTAGTTTTTAAAAAAAAATCCAAATTACTTACTATATTATTCCTTTCTCTGAGCTTCCTCATGTCTCCAATACTGCCAGTTGTGCTGGTGTAGGCAGAATAACAACACACTCCCTCAAAGCCTAAACCCCCAAATCTTTGAATATGTTACCTTACCTGGCAAAGAGAACTTGCAAATAAAAGTTAAGGATCCCGAGCTGGAGAAAAAGGTTGAATTATCTAGGTGGTGGAGCAGAGGGTGTCAAGAAGGTCAGGAAAGGAGAGGTGATGATATGAACAGAGCTTGGAGTAATGTGATTGCTGGAAGATGTGGGGATGATAAGCCAAGGAATAAAGGGAACTTCTAGAATCCCAAAATGAAAGGATTCTTCCCTATTGCTCTGAAGAAAAAGCTTGATTTTAAACCAGTGAAACTCATTTCAGGTTTTGAACTTTGAAACTATAACCACAGTTGTTTTAGACCAATATATTTGTCTTTACTGGTGACAGCAGCAACGGGAAGCTACTCCCTATTCCCTATCTACATATCTTCTTCTGGTTCTTGGAATACAGACACTCTGCAATTTCTCACAATTTTTGCACAGGTGGGTTGCCTAATCTTCTGTGCTTTTACTTATAATTATAGGCTATTCACATTTGTTCCTTTTGACATCAGCTTAAATGAAGGTCATTCCCAAAACCTTAGGGAAAGGTCTTCAGGAAAAGACCTTAGGTCATTTTCTAGTATCCTTTAAATTCCTTGTTTTTGTTTTAATACAGTGTTTTAGTCCTGAAACTTGTGTTATTTATCCATGTACTTCTTGTATTTTTCTTTTACATAGTTTTGTCTGATTTTCTTCTTTAACTTAGTTTGTTCTGTCCTGTAGAACTTCAGCTCTGTGACAGAAGACTGTCTTGTTTAGCATTCTGTCTAGAATGGCATTCAAAACATAATAAGCCCTAAGTATTTGATGCCTACTTTAAAAACACAATAAGTCACTTAAAATAATTTATCATATTAGGAGGAAAATTCAGCTCTAAGGAAGGAAAGCTGATGCCAGCCAAGGAGCCTTAGGCCATTAGTATATTCTAGGCTTGGCTTCACTGCTACAGTAGAGATTAGCCCTTAAGGAGAACATCAGGACAAAGACTACAGTGAAAAAAGTTGCCAGCAAAGAGATCCAGTCCAAATAATTAATAAAACATGAATGGGATTGATTGGGAAAGTTACTGTTGGTGACTTGAAATTCTGAGAGCAGTTTGTTCATGGTTAGGTTGAGAGTCAGGCCACCCAGGAAGCTGGTGAATAGCACAAAGTATAATTTTCAGAATCAAACAAACATGAATATATTTGAGAGAGAAGGTAAAAGACATTTATTGTCTTGTCTAACTGTAAAGCTCCAAATTTTATTTAATTCCAGGCACTTAAGAATGCACAAAGAATAGTCAGGACATGAATAAATGTTAAAAATGAAAAGAATGATTAACTCATGTATGTCAAAATGATTACTACAAAGCTTGACATGTTTATGGGACATGTAATTTTCTTCCCTTTTGCTCTCCTTTTTGTAAACTACTCTCAATGATGGAGCCAAAGGTCCTTTTTGTCTGGTCAGGGCTCACCGAGGGCTGGATGTGGTTGCTGGGGAATAGGCAGATCCCTCTGTGAGGACCGTGGAAAAGACAAAGCAGTCCTCTTGCTTCAGTGAGTATTCTCTAAAGGAAATATTAATACTGTCAATGCTTGAGTGACATTTCCTTAGGATTTTCTCAGTAAAGTGAGTTAGATTAAGCTTAGTGTAATTAACCCTAAGAAATTAGCTTTAATCAAGGATTCAATTCTCTAATTTCCTTGTCCCCTGATCTTTCTATTTCTTCCTAATCCATTTAGCACTTAATCATATTTTATTCTAGATTGATATCTGTGAAATCAATTTCCCTGGCTATCTAAATGACATTTGCTCTGAAAGAGAAATAGCAGGTTTTAATTCCCTTAATGTATTTGTTTCCCAGTGCTGTCATAATGAGGTTCCACAAACAGAAAAGCTTAAAATGAAACTGTCTGCTCCTACAACAATAGGGATTGGAAATCTGAAATTAAAGCTTCAGTTAGTCTGTGTTCCCTCTGAAGGATCTAAAAAGGAATCCTTTTTCTCCTGGCTTCTGTTGGTTGCCACAAATCCTTAGCGTTTCTGACCATGTGGACACATCATTTCTGTCTCTGCTTCTCTCCACTTGGCCTGCTCCTCTATGATTTTCTCTTTTCTCACTTCTCTCCTCTTAGAAAATCACCAGGTTAATTTGATTTAAGACACATCCTAATCCAGGATGGCCTCAGAGTAAAGATTCTTATTTCCAGATAAGGTCACATTCACAGGCTTGATCTGGGTGTTAATTTGGGGAGAAACTACCAAATCATAGAAATGAAAGAGAAACTTATCCCAGTGAGGGGTTTCGCAAGGGAGCACCTCGCAGAAGGCCTAGAGAATGTCTCATGTGAGTCGTTTTGTTTCACACACACTCTTTGACAAGGGATATTGCCTTAATTTATAATCTGTTTTGTGAAATGCTTTCATACACAGGGAGTATTTATGGGATAATGAAAGACAATCTCAAAGTGGACAGAGATGATGGGCTCCTTTGCTCACAACCTCCACAACCTCCTCTGTTTTCTTCAGTTCAGCAAAAAGGAGTCTGAAGCTCCAAGAAGTTAGTGATACAAAGATAAGAAAAGAACGAGAGTGGCAAGGCCCTCTGTCTTCGTCTCTTCGTATCTATCCTCTGCCTTCACTCTTTCCAGAATATCCAGAATACTGCCTTCACTCTGCTCCATGTCACCTGGAATATCTGAATTATGAAACTCCAAGTTTGCTGATCTGCTCATTTAACTCGTTGTAGTGTGGTGGGTTTTCTTCAAGGATACTGGACGTCTCATTGATCTATTGTAGCTGCTCTTTTATTATTTCAAAGAATTTTACATACAAAAGCCAAATACTAAATAAAAATATGAAATTAAAGAGGAAGATTTGAGTACTCGAGCAAAGGACCAGGCCCCGCTTCCTGTGCTGATGACTGTGGGACTGTGGTCCTGTGTGGTGCGTGGAGGTTGCTGCGCGGAGGGCAGGTGCCCTGAGCTTCTGGGTCTCCAGCAGCTGCCAAACCTGCGATATTTTACCACTTGGCTTGAGTGAAGGAAAGAGCTTAGAAGGACTCCAGAAACAAACTGGCCATTCTGGATGCACTGCTAATTAGATTTTGCTCAGCACATGAATGACTTTGGGTCTATTGATATTTGTTGTGACACTGATATGTTCAGCACAATATTGATTCTGAGTGTCAAGCCCTCTGCTTAGATGCTGATTCTGTGTGATGAGTATATTTCTACAGAATACTAATTGAACCCTTTACCCACACACATACACATACACACATGCATGCACATCGCTGTGCACAGTGACAAATAGCAATTTAAGCATACATTCAATCAGAGATTATTTCCAATTTTGTCAAGAAGAAAATAAAAATGTTTTAAATGTGTTTAGTTTGTGCAGTATGGAATAAAATATTTTTACAAGATAAACTATTTTCTATCACCATATATGATTTACTGCTATAAGGAAAACTACAACATTCAAACCAATACTTAATAACCAGACAATGAACAATCATAAACTAAAATGCAACCAGAGAGAGCAAAAATGTCAATTCTTTACTCATGCATTGAAGATAATAAAATGCATTGAATGAAATGTAGTTCATTTTAGTAGTACAGGTGTAAAAATCAAAGTTTGAAGAACATGCTTTTCCAAAGCATCTATAAAAAGTTGAGAACATTTCATGAGTATAATTTTAAATAGTAGGAAGAGTATTTATTGGTTACTGTTTAAAGAAGACATATATTGATGAGTGTTAGTCTACAGCATTTAATAATTATTCGGAATGTTCTGTGAGCTATTATTTGCATTTTAATAGCATGAGCAAACTAACTGCCAAAGCTGTTTACATCCACAGTATTGTGTATTTTCACAGCTGCATGAACATGACTTTGAAAACCTTCCAACCATGGTCTTGATGGTGTTCTGTTTTCCGTCCAAGAGTAGATGCCTCTGCCTAACAGTGTTCCACTTCGAAATTATGAGAAGGTTTTGACCAGACTTTCTTTGGTGTCTTCTGCTTCCTGATTAATCCTGATGTTTCCCATGTGGTCTTACATAGTGTAGCATATCTTCCGTTCTTGGAAGCAATAAACTCTTCCTTCAATAGTATTGATTTTTCAGATAGGAAATGAGTTATCCCTCAGTAGCAGCCTTTTTTGTCTTTATTGCAGAGCAGAGCAGAGCAGAGCAGACAGTTCTATATTTTTCCCAAGCATGGAATCCCAATAGAACCTTAGGTTAATGGGAGTCAAAATATATGAATTAGTTTCCCACTGTGTGGAGATGACTGCTTAGACAGATAACAACAACAAAATCATAGCAGCAAAATTTCTATCTCTGTTTCAGGTCTATTGGAGTAAACTATGGTTGGAAGTTTCTACATCCTCAAAACTCTGACAACACTCTTTGAAATGATCACTGGATTAGAAATGAGAGACCAGTGCTGTCGTTTTAGAAAGTACCTCCTTGTTCCAGCTACTGGAGCACCATCGAAGGGCAGGGATGCAGGTGAGTTTCACCAGTGCAGCTCCAGGTTCACCTCTCAAATTAATAACACACAAAACCTCGAGCTGATATCGAGTGTTAAGGATGTCCTTTCATGTTCTCTCATGAAGATGAGGATTAACTGTGGCTTGCCAAGAATTTACAGGATAATCTTGTTTTTTAACTTCAAAAGGCACATTAAATGTGATAAAGCCTGATAGCACAATGCTCTTATTTGCAAGGTTATCTACTTTGGCACATCCACATAGCAGATGCACTCCGCGCCGACAGGCCACTTTCATAGGTCACAGTATCAGAAAAGAAGATAGAGTTTTAAAGGCTGTATTGGGGTCCACTAAGTGTAATCCAATACAGTGTATCTGATCTAGCTGTGCACATGAGGACCTCCAGAACTTGTCAGGGAGTTTTCAGAGCTGGCTGAGCTTGCCTGCTTCTGGTCCTATGTGATTATAAGGCCTACAGTAACATGCAGTCCAACATCACCCAGAAGGCATTAATGATGCTATCAGGAGAATTAGACATTTCCCTCTGATCTGAACATTGACAGATGCTGCTAAATGAAGCTCTCCATTTGCTATTTTCAAAACAAAGTTTTGTTCAGATAAATTTCACTTTGTGGCTTTTTTAGAAAAGAATGTGGGGGCAGAGATTTAGCTCAGTGGTTCCAGCGCCTGCCTCACAAGCGCAAGGCCCTGAGTTGGATCCCAGTAACCATATATAATGCTGGGCGTGGTGACTCACGCCCACCAGCCATCAATACCACATACCACAGTGTTGGGCATGGTGGCTCACGCCTGTAATGCCAGCACTCGGGAGGCAGAGGCAGGAGGATTGCTGATTTCCAGGCTTGCCTGGGCTACATAGTGAGCTCAGGGCCAGCCTGAACTACAAAGCGAGACCCTGTCTCAAAAAAAAAAAAAGAAAAGAAAAGAATGTGTACACAGTTGTAGCTATCTGGAAAATGTATCCTGAGTGAAATTAATACTGGGGTTCTGAATCAGATCTTATCAAATTTGTTATCACTCTGATGTGGATATAATTCCAAGTTCATGGGTTTAGTTTGTAAGAGATATGGCTTTTACTTATTTTCCTAAGTCATCGTGGTTTACAGACCCAAAAGTCAGAGGTGCTGTAGTCATTTGAGGTTATGCCCCACGGTCTTTTCAAGGATCAGGCCAGGTTTCCATGTTTGCTCAAAGCAGGCCGACTGATTATGGCCCTTCTCAAGCTGTCATTGGGGATAGTGGCTATTTTCTTATTTCCTGTGGATTCTCACATCCTGAATCACCACTTTTTTATGCCTTGAAATAGATTCTGGAATTTTTTTTTTTTTGAGATCTGAGATTTGTTTTACTCCATGCTCCCCAGCACCATTAAAGCCCCTCCTTAAGATGGAGAACAAGAAGGAATCTAATTCCCTGGGTATCTGAGATCCTTAATCTTCAGTTATCTTCAGAACACACACTTCCCTGCTCAAATCCAGTCTTATCCGTCACTCAAACAGCCAAAGGAGTGAGTGAGTGGATCAGATGAAGAGGTAGAGACTGTTCCTACCTTTTAGGAAAGGTTCTATCTTAGCCTCGTGTATTACAAGGAGTGTGGATTCAGGATGAGCAGACTGTCAATGCCTTTAAAAAACATCCCCCAGGGCCAGAGATTTAGCTCACTGGTTCTGGCGCCTGCCTCGCAAGCGCAAGGTCCTGAGTTTGATCCTGGTAACCACATAGAATGCTGGGCGTGGTGACACGCCCACCAGCAATCAATAGCACATACCACAGTGTTGGGCATGGTGGCTCACGCCTGTAATCCCAGCACTCCGGAGGCAGAGGCAGGAGGATTGCTGAGTTCCCAGCGGCTTGCCTGGGCTCCATAGTGAGCTCAGGGCCAGCCTGAACTACAAAGTGAGACCCTGTCTCAAAAAAAAAAAAAAAATAATAATCCCCCAAAGTAGACTCTTGTGAATTTTACCAATTTTTAATATTGAGAATTTCAGTTTTAAATTAAATTGTTTTACTGGTTTATAAGACCCTCTGGCCCAAATCTAGGAGAGGTTTTACCAGAACACTAGGATTATCCCTCCAGTGAGTGCAGTTGCTTTGGAAGGAGGACACGTGAGACATCCCCTCCGCAGCTAATCCGTTTCCTTCCTGCAGGTCAGGGTGCCAGCTCCTGACACTGTTGCCAGGGGGAAGCGCCATGTTTCTGTTGGCAAATGTGCAGCCTGCATACTCACAAGTATAACGCTGGCCCCTTGGACTTGGAAATGTAACTTCAGAGGGACATTTTACTTCTTATTTCTAGTTGGAGTTCTATCTTATTTCCAAAATAAGCCTCTGCCAGTTTTCTCTTCGAGTTCTCCCTTCTTTTCTTTGTCATTTTTTTTAACCTGTCACTTCCCTGCCTTCCTACCGCATCTATTCCTTATTGAACTAAAGGTCTTAGAATTGAAACTATGCAAAAACAATGTTTTAGATCTCTAGTTCAATTTGAAGTTCATGGGGATTCCCTTAAAGACGTTTTTCCTTTGTTGTGTCCCCACGGCAGGTCTCCCTTTATCATAGGAATATATTTTGCTGATTCTCAGGGCATCATGACCGGAGAGTGAGGATAGGACAGTAGGCATTTGTGACTTTGTGAAACCCTTTCGACATGATATCGAAAACTCAGTTTGTGCAAATCCAGTTTCTTGAGGGCAGTGTGTTCCATCAAAGGCCACGTTTCCTAAAATCCATCAGAGAATGTGACTGGCTCCTTATAACAGCTGGGCTTTAATTGCTGCATATAAACAAACATCATCTGGGACAGATCCATGTTATAAATCTGGATGCTATTCATTTTCAACTATGAGGTTCATTTATTACTAATGACAGGAGTCTGTAGCTGGCAGAGTTGGCAGCCATCTTCCAGTGTGAGCAGCATTTCAAACTGGCAGTCTGAATGGGGAAAAACAAATTTCTTAAACTCAGGACTCTCATGCCTTGATCTGATTTCCATGTACTGTACAGAGTCTTCCTGTGTCTTGGTGTCATCCGTTTTTTACCCATGTAACAAATTCATGTGATGTTGCATATTATTGACACACACTGCTATATACATTCTTATATGGCTATAAAAATGCAACTTTAAGGAACACATTGGGGTCCTTCCAGAGAAGCAACTGTTTAATATTTGAATTATTCAAAACTATAAACAGAAATCTGACATTGCTAGAGGTATAGAGGATATAATCATGAAACTGTCTGAAGGGTTATTTAGCCTTAACGTATGGGTTGCCATTGAAGCAACAACAAGATGGTAGTGGAGTCTAAAGAAGACAAACAGTTCAGTTTGTGGGGGTGCTTTTCCAGAAATCAGGGGTAAGCAATCCATCTACACAGAGTTCTATGTGCACAATGACATGAACCCTATTTTGTTATCTCCATTTTAATCATTTTAAGAGAAATTATGTCACGGGATTCAACATTCTAATAACTAAGATGTTCCCTGGACTGCTGCAATAGTATATATACAGATTTTAGTATTTACAGTATACAATGTTTTCAGGACACTGGTCCTATGTATCAGGCATTTTGCATTTTACATGGACTCCCTTCTTTAATTTTCAAACTACTCCATGAGGTAAGTACTATGACTCTGTTTTCCAGATGCAAAAACTGGGGCAAAGAAGTGTTTTTTCCAAAATCATAAACCTAGTAAGACCCCAAATTCAAAGCCATTGGCCTCCTTCTACACCACATGCTTGTAATAGCCCATCTATGTTTTCTATTTGATTTTAAAAAGTGGTATTAGTTCTTGCTCTCATAGGCATAATTGTACACTATGCAATTCCTCTTGCTAGAGTCAGGGTTCAGCTGGTGGGTCAGCCCATCATAAGGGCTTGCTAAGACAGGTCCTAAGGCAGGTGTTCAGATGAATGCAAATGCTTTCTCAGAGAGAATAGAAAGTCTGACCATCAAGTTTGAAATACTGCCTGAGACCAAGGATGTCCGTCATGTTGGAGGAAAGCTTTCCACATTATAAGAGAAGTTAATGAAATTCATAAGCACAAAATCAGGAAATTGGAATGAACTAATGAGATCAGCAAATGACGAAGGCAGCTTTAAGATGATGAATGAATGGAATTGGGCTCACAGGGCCAGGCACAGCCACTATAGGAAAAAGAAAGCAAAAGTAGTACAGGATAGGCTAGAGTTTAGCCAGAGGCACAGTAGGTAGATGGACAGAGGAGCACCAGCAGAGAGCTTTGTAGCACAGAACAAAAATCTGTGAAAACTACTGACTTCCAGAGCTCAGTCCATAACCTTTTGGTTTTCAAGAGAGGAAAACCAAGGCCAAAGAGGGAGGGTAAGATGTCAGAAAAATAATTTCTCAAACAAAAGCCAAGCTAAGGTTCTGAATGTGTCTAGATTTCCCCTAGAACACTTTCCTTGTGGTTCTCTCTCATTTTCCAAAGAGGTTCATCTGACACCCAAGCTCTGATCCTGCTTATCTTTCTCATAACACCCAATTCTTTCCCCTTGTGTAACCATCATGTATGCTTATGCTCACTTGTTCCCATTCATGTCTTTTTTTTGAGACAGGGTCTCGCTTTCTAGTTCAGGTTGGCCCTGAGCTCACTACGTAGCCCAGGTAAGCCTCGAACTCAGCAATCCTTCTGTCTCTGCCTCCTGAGTGCTAGGATTGGAGGTGTGAGCCACCATGCCCAGCACTGTGGTATGTGATACTCATTGCTGGTGGGCATGAGACACCACTCCCAGCACTGTTGTATGTGGTTATGGGATGGAGCTCAGGACCTTGCGCTTGCAAGGCAGGTGCCAGAACCACTGAGCTAAATCTCTGGCCTAACCCATTGATATCTTTTGATTGTTTGTCTCTCAATTTAAGAATAGACTTTATGAATTGGCCATTAGTTTGTTTTGTTCACAGTTGATTATGCAAAGCCTGTACATCAACATCCATTGAATGTCTGAATAATTAATAGGCACAGGGATAAAAGAAGTAAGTTCATTTGATGAACTACATCTACAACAAAAGAAGACAATGAGCACTGTATGCAGTGAATATTTGAAAGGAGAAAGGATCCCTTTGGTTGAATTAGGACACTACCATTATTTGGATCTAATCTATGATATTTCTGGTGCTACCAACTATTATAGATATATACTAAAGATGCAAGACAAAAAGCCCTTGAAACATGTCATATCTGGGAGCAACTTCATCACCCGATATAAACTACTTAGAAATTACTAATATGCTCCTATATAGAATATTCCCCAGAAATAGACATATATTTAGTATTTTTTAAAAAGAAGAATTTTTAAAAGTAAAGAACTGAACTTTTAATGGATTAAACACATTCCATTTATGTAAAGATGACAAAATATAAAAGTATTGTGTTCCTTTTTTTGTTCATCAAACAGAACACACATATGACAGTGTTTCTTGCTCATCTTCTTTCCTGTGGCCTCTGTGTTTTCATTAAAGAAAAATGACTCCGCTGGGTTCTGCTGAGGGTGTATATTATACATGATGCCACGAAGCACTCTAGGTGTCTTTAATGGGAAAGACTCGAGACAAAGCAAATAGCTGGTCATTTTCCAAGAGACAGACCCCCTGCCATGAAGCCGCTCTTCAGGATGCTTCTCCTTTTGGGTTTTTATTTGATCCTTAATAAAGAATGTTAATATTGTGTGCCACTTACCTCCTAGGAATCCCTAAACACAAACTTGCCATGGTGAGGCTAGAGGGAGGGAGTGACAGCCTCACAGAAAGCGGGGGAGCTCAGAGAACAAGATGCAGTGAACTTTTCACCTCCACTCCCTGTTTTGAGGCACAGTGAGAATAAGAAGCTTCTTATTAAGGGTTACCTGCCATTGGAGTGTTGTTAGAGGGCTGGGACTGTAATTGGCAGGCCTGAGCTGATCCTGTTTATCTATTATTGATGCCTGTCCTCACCTTCTTTCTTCTCAGAAGGCTTTGCCCTTTGCTAACCCAGTTCCCCTACTTCTTTTCATTAAAGTCCAGAGTTAAAACAAAGCCTATGTCAAAAGATGTAAGTGATATGAAGTGAGCTTAGAGCCAGCCTAAACTACAAAAGTGAGACCCTGTCTCAAAAAAAAAAACAAAAACAAGAAACAAAAACAAAAGATATAAGTGATATGAAAGTTTATATCCATTCTGCCCCCTTTTTTAAAAACTCAGAGAGAGTAATGCCTCACTTTCACTTGAATGGATAACTTATCTACTTTCTAATTTTTAAGTACTAATGCAACACCTTTGGATTTTTACTATTGATACTGCTTTGTTTGTCGAACCATACCTAGAAGAGAATGGAGGTGGTGACTGAACTGAAGAGGAAGTCCTGTTTCTGGCCTTAGTCCAGGTTCAGTTCCCCTTTAAAATACAACTCTCTGGGCTGGAGATTTAGCTCAATGGTTCTGGCACCTGCCTCACAAGCACAAGGTCCTGAGTTCGATCCCTGGAAACCACATACAATGCTGGGCATGGTGACTCACGCCCACCAGCAATCAATACCATATACCACAGTGCTGGGCGTGGTGGCTCACGCCTGTAATCCCAACACTCGGGAGGCAGAGACAGGAGGATTGCTGAGTTTGAGGCTTGCCTGGGCTACATACTGAGCTCAGGGCCAGCCTGAACTACAAAGCGAGGCCCTGTCTCAAAAAAAAAAAAAAAAAAAAATTAAAATACAACTCTCTGGTTGTAGAATGAGAGGCCTAACTTCCAAAAGCTTTTTCCAGGGAAGGTTCACTGTTTGTCCACACTTATCTTTCCTGTCATATACATGTCACTTGCTAATTGACACCTGTAATTTCACTAGCCACCTTAGACCTTTATTTTATTTTATTTTTTAAAATTTTTATCTTTAGGGCTGGAGATTTAGCTCAGTGGTTCTGGCGCCTGCCTCACAAGCGCAAGGCCCTTAGTTCGATCCCCAGTAACCATATACAATGCTGGGTGTGGAGATTTAGGCCCACCAGCAATCAGTACCTCATACCACAGTGCCTGGTGTGGTGGCTCACGCCTATAATCCCAAAGAAGGACAATAGCACAAGAGAAAATGCCAGGTGTGATGACTCACACCCACCAACAATCAGTACCACATACCACGAGGCCAGGTGTGGTAGTTCTCTCCTGTAATCCCAGCACTCAGGAGGCAGAGGCAGGAGGATTGCTGAGTTCGAGGCTTCCCTGGGCTACATAGTGAGCTCAGGGCCAGCCTGAACTATGAAGTGAGACTCTGTCTCAAAAAAAAAAAATTATTGGTGCATTGTATATATACATCACATCATGATCACACTTGATATTGGGAATTTGTGTCAGTATATGACACAATTTAATTCCCATTTTTTCCCGTTTCCCTACCCACCCCACACCTTTATTTTATTTTTGTGGTGGCTGAGAGCTTGCCTTCAATATCTACATCTTGGTACCCATGGATTTCTAATGCTCTGCCAAAAGGTCCCAGATGAGTGGAGGGATGTGTGTCATGGACACTAAAAGCCACGGGAGACTGAGAAGGACAATAGCACAAGAGAAAAAATTAAGAGCTGAGAAGGCCAGAAATCTGTGAGGCTCTCAGACCAAAAAGGATATGGACTTAATTCACATTTTTGCCAAATAGCTCTCTTCCCTTTATTTTAAAATTAAAATCGAGAAAGGACTGAAGAACCTTTTGTTCAGTGCTGCTGATAGAAAAACTTACACGTTTCCAAGAGCTGATGCTGGCTAGCACAGCCCCAAAGCAGGAAGGAGACAGCAAAGGACACAGTGGGAGATCCATTAGAGGATGATATATAGTGTGACATTTAGATTTTGTTTTTAAGTAGATTTACAATGCTTCATGCATTCTTCCCCTCTCACTTACACCTTTTCTTTCCCCCTCCAACATGCTTACACATTCTCCTCCAGGCTTGATCTCTCTAATGTTAAGGTGAGGGCATGAAAACCACAGATTATTTTTCACAGTCCATGATGAATGAAGTTTAGGAGCAGATACCAGAGAAGAAGTGACCAGATAATCAGGTTTGAATCAGTTCAGTCTCCAGCAGCACCGTGATAGCTGCCTCTTCTCTCCTACTTCAGTAGCAAGAGCAGCCCCTCCTCCCTCCCACCGCAAGGCATCTCTCTTCACAGGACTGAGGCCAGGAGGTTGTACACAGCAGAAAAACAGCAGAGTTCTTTTCTGTCAAGAGATGGTACAAGAGCTTGCTGTAAAATGACACAGGAAAAATGACTCAAATCCGTGGCCAGTTTTCAGAACAAAAATGATTTAACAGGTGAAGCAAGAATTAGCATTTTCTGATTTAACTGTTGGGAAAGATCTCTACGTGAGGAATCGGCATTGTAAGTTGGCTCTTGACTAGAGAACTGGCAATAGGGTGATGGAAAAAATAACTCCCAACCTGTTAGAAGTCAGATAGGTTGAGTGCCTTGAGGAATGAACCAACCGGGAAAGTTTGGAAGTTGTATTGGAAATAAGAAGAATGATTCCTGGATTTCCAGGAGGAGTTTCTAGTGCACCTCCACTGAAGCTCTTTGTCAAGGGCAGTTTATACAGCACGCTCACAACACGGGCACAGTGTGGTCAAACTGCAATCAACCTATAGGGTTATAACTATTGTCAATTAGTTAATATCGATTGAGTGTAGAAATGAGCTGTATTGCAAGGATATATGGAAAGAACAAAAGAATTCCTGAAAAGGTAGAGGAGTGTGGGTACCAGAATGAGGGTACAGACACTCTGGTCACCCAACTGTGCTTCTAATGCCTACTGGGTTAAGCGGACCAAGTTGTGCCAGTTATAGTGTGTTCTCAGATTGCCGCTTATCTCTAGGGAAGCACACAGGCTTGGCTCTTTGGCCTCCGTTTTCAGGCCTGGGTCTCTTCAGATTCACTTCTAGACACCATTTTTATGTCTTCATATTTTGTGCTGACTTTCTTCAAAGTCAAATACTCTCTGCATATTAATTTCTATCAAACTTCCTTGTTTATAATGTTGAGATGGATGTTTATTAGGAGAGAGGAGTTAGGTTAGGTTAAATCATGTGCCCCCAATGGTGAAGACAAATATTTCCTCAAGTCTTTTGTCTTTTTTATGTTTTTTTGACTTCATGAGCTTTCATAATAGGATGGTTACTTCTAAAGATTCTACCAACATTCTAGCACCTAACACCCATTCTCTGTTTTTGTGGTGGGATAAAATCATTGAACTCACTAGCTGGTGGAAATTTAGTGCCATACTAAAATTCTACCAAAGAAAAAGAAAGGTTACTAGCAATTTAAAAGTGTACCTCTGATTAAGATATTGGCATTATTGGAATTACTGAAAGCATTCTTGAGAAATAATTTCACTATAATAGTGAAACAGTTCTTTGTGATCAGACACTATTTCCATTAAACCATGCCTTCTTCAATTCCTGCAACTCCTTATGTGACTAAGCTAGTTGAACCAAAACCTCCATTTAGATTCCATTATTGCCTCTTTTATTGATTTGAATACTTTTTTTGATTGCTCTGCCATGGTGTTCTGAGACATGACTTGGACGGAAGAAAGACATTCTCTTTGAGGATACTGCAGATTACCAAGAAAAGCTTCCCCTGAAAATTGAAGAACAGATTTACTATTAGTTTCCTAGTTAGTCCATGTGCCCCTCCAAATTGTCAGGAGCAGTAAGGGAGGGTGAAATAGAAGACTTCTTGAAAGAGAGGAAAGGGGGCTCTAGAATCTATCTGTCTATCTGTCTGTCTATCTATCTATCTAACATCTGTCGATCTATCTCTCTATCTTTCTATCATCTATCATATCAAAGTGAGAAAGTTCACCACTGGCTCACCCTCCTTCTCAACTTGTGGATGAATAAGTAGCAATTTTCCTAAATGTGTTTTTTTGTTTTGTTTTGTTTTTGGTGGTACTGCGGATCGAACTTGGGTCCTTCTTTTCCAAGGCAGGCACGATACCATTTAAGCTAAATCCCCAGTCCCCTAATTAGCAATTTTGATCAAAAGTCCAAGTAGGACAATGTCTCTGGCCTTCTTTTTGGCAAGTAGAACCTGTTTATGTACTAACTTGTAAAACGGTGCTTGAGTTTAGAGAGGCAGAAAATCAGGATGACCGGTGGTTGTCTGGAGAAATTCCTGGGTGGTGGTGGAGCTCACGGTGTCAGATTAACACAAGGCAGAGACCTCTGACCCATTGGGTCAGAGGCATCAGAAAATGCAAAAGGAAGTGTCATTAACACACATGATGAGAAGGATGAATAATGATCTTCTGTGCCTTGGGAGTGAAAAACCCAGACTTCTGAAAGTGACTGGTCAGATGACATCAATGACACAAGAATATTGGCTGCAAACTAAGGCTGGATGAAGCCCTAGCAGAACTCAGTTCCAGCATGGAGGGAGTTTCCATTTTTGAAGAAAATTTATAAAGCTACTTTTATTGTTGTGTGTCACCTTTCTCAGACTTCAAATGATGATGGGGCAGTTAAGTTTTTAAATTAACAAGGCACTAATGAAACATTTGTCAGGTGGATATTTTCTAAACACTACCAGGTTGTAAATTCTTCATAAAAGATTTTAGAGTATACTGATGGGTTTCCTAGTCATCTTCTCAGGGATGATAGTTAATACTGTATAATTATATATTTATGATTATTGGTCTTATCTATATGTTCCTTAAAAAAGGATTATGGAAAGTGGTAGTAGTACCAAGTAGACAGACCATATAGAATGATGTCTTTGGAAGCAAAAGAGGCATAGGGATAACCTATTGGAGAAAGACTTCAAATGAAGATGAATTTTACATATACTGTGCATGTTATTTCTACAATTCAAAATTATTTTTGAAGTTTAAAAGAGGAAACAATAAGAAGATTATTCTGAGTACGTGAAAAGGCTTTTTCTGTCTTTACTTTCCTAAAATGCATCAAGTAATTTTATGGTATCAATAACTCTTGTTTATGCATTTCTCAACAGTGACCTCTTGGGAAAGATAACGTTTATTTGGGTAAAGTTGTAAAATGCACAATTTGTATCTGAAAACCAAAACTTGACAGCAAGTTGTTTGTATCATTTTTTTAATCAAACAGTTCTAAAGAAAAAAAAACATTTCTCATTTTTATGGCTAGAAACAGGGTACCATATAAGGAGGATAGAGCTTTTCAATTGTGAAAAATGATTCCTGGAATGACTGGAAAAGATAAATTCTCTGCACACCCTCACAAAATGTTACAACTTTCATGTCATATTTATCTATTCTTCTAAGATGGCCTTAAGCTACAAGAAAATATATGTTTTCCCGCAGAGGATAGGGTCCAGACTGCTTGTGTTAAATATCACGCTTTGCTTTCTACAAGGTCCCATAGTTATGAGTATTCACCATAATGCCATGAAATCACACTATAAATCTATATGACTGTTCCCTTTTACATTCATTATTTGGAAATAGGCAACTCAGAATTAGAAGCAGCAACCACATGGTCTGTTAGGACAGAAAAGCTTGGTACATTATTTAAACCAGCAAATTCAATTTGCCATATGGTACAATAATGAGAATGTATTAATCCAATTAATACAGACATAATTTGAAAATGTTTTTTATTTTATAAAATTTATTTAACTGATAGTTTTTTTGTTATTGTATCTATAAATTCACAAGATACAATTATTGTTATTTCAATGATATAAGACATTCTGCTCTATTAATTTTATTTACCCAAAATTAACACCGAGATACAATAGGGGTATAAAATTCAGGCCATAGAAATCGATTACAACTCTCAGGCGCAGCTTCCCAGAAGAAGCTAACTTACACCGGTTCCCTTTTGTCACACACATTATCATTCCAGCTCCTTTTCCTGTATGTGACTTGAGCTGTCATACTGTTCTCTGACCTGTCCAACAAAGAACATGGAAGAGGAGCCATGAATGGTTGAGGAGAGGAGAGGAGAGGAGGAGGAGGAGGAGGAGGAAGATCAAAGAAAAAAAAGGAAATAGAGCTTTTACAAATGGGAAAGGACAAAGACAATGCCATGCTTTTGAAAGGCAAAGGTGACAAAGAAAAACGTGTTCAAGAATTCACTAAACAATTAGAAATCACAACCAGCGAATATGAGAAGGAGAAGCTGAACGAGCGACTAGCGAAGCTTTCAGGTGGAGTGGCTTGGTGGGAGAAGTGATGTCGAGGCGAGTGAGAAGTAAGACAGCGTCTCGGAGGCCCTCAGTGCTTCCAGGGCAGCCGTGGGAGAAGGCATTGTGCGGGGGTGGCTACGCCCTGGGTCCTGCCCTGGACGCCTTAACTCCTGCTAATGAAGATCAACAAGTTGGTATAGAAATTATTAACACTGAAGATTCCGGCAGTGACCATTGCTAAGGATGCGGGTGTGGAAGGATCTTTGATAGTTGAGAAAATCCTGCAGAGCTCCTCTGAAGTTGGCTCTGACGCTATGCTAGGAGACTGAATAGGGTAGGGAAAGGGATCGTTGATCAAACAAAGGTTGTAAGGACTGCTCTGTTGGACGCTGCGGGGGTGGCCTCTCTGTTAACAGCAGAAGCTGGGGTCACAGAAATCTCTAAGGAGAAGGACCCTGCCGTGGGTGCCATGGGGGGGGATGGGCGGCGGGCTAGGCGGTGCCAGGTTCTAACCTAGAGTAGGTTAGAACAGCCCTTGCTGTTGAACTGTGATAGGAAGCTCCAGGCAGGGTCCTCCCCGTCACTAGGGAATTCGGATGAGGGAAATGACGAGAAGGCTGGCTGTGGTAAGGAAGTTCCTCGCCCTCAGTGCTGGTTTCAATTACAATATATAATCGTTTACCGCTTTCATTGTCCATATCTATGGATAATTTATTTTGTATTTTTGAATACAAAAACATTTGTACGTTCCTGAAACTGGATGCCAGAGCCACATACCAGTGTACTGCTTTCAACTTAAGTCTTGGAGGCATTTCTACTACTATTCTGTTATAGTCAGGATTCTAGTGCTTGCCATCACAGAGGACAAGTTCAGAAGCAGCCTTTCTGTGCAGAGGAAGAATAAATGTACAGAGTAGAGAAATCAGAAAATGTGACAACTTTTGTAATAAAAATCTCTTTAAAGTTAAAAAAAAGATTCAGAAGGAGCAGGGAAGGGTGGGAAAGGAGTAGGACATAAACAGATGTGTTATGTACATGTACAAACTCCCCACAATGAATATAATCATTAGATACTGCAAACATGTATACACTAATAAAAATACATTAAAAATGAAAGAAAAAAACATGGCTCAAAATTTCTCATCTATCTCTACTCAATATTGCTTTTTGAACAGGTTTGCAAACAGTTACTTATTAATACTTAAGTGAAAGTTTGTCATACGCTTTTTTTTTTTTGCTTTTTGAGACAGGGTCTCGCTTTGTAGTTCAGGCTGGCCCTGAGCTCACTATGGTGCCCAGGCAAGCCGCCGCAAACTCAGCAATCCTCCCGTCTCTGCCTTCCGAGTGCTGGGATTACAGGCGTGTAATCCCACCAGGTCCGGCATTGTGGTATGCGGTGTTGATTGTTGGTGGGTGTGTCTCCACGCCCAGCACTGTATGTGGTTACCGGGGATCAAACTCAGGACCTTGTGCTTGCGAGGCAGGCACTGGAACCACTGAGCTAACCCTCTGGCCCTGTCATACGCATTTTGAGATATGTTGCTGTGTAATCAAATCCTTTGCTACACAGAATGGAATCTTAGGTATTAGGATGCAAAAGAAGGGTGATATACTTTGAATAAAAAAAAACAGTTCTCAAAGTCTCCTAAAGCAATTCAAAGGATGTACCTTTCACATTACTTTACCATCAAAGAATCCTCAGTTCTCAGACAGGTGATCTAGGGGAATGACAGATGTAGTGAAAATAAATGTGACACAAATTAACATAATTAAGTATTTACTATTATGTGCTGTACCGTGTCATATAGAAAGAGTCAGGGAAAGGGCGTCAGCGAGGGAATGCAGGAATAAGAGCTCGTGTCATTAAGAAAGAATTAGGAAGAAAACTCTTGACTATTGAATTGGCTTCTGACCAATCTTGTGCTCACTATTTCTGCCTCCTTCTGAATCATATATTAGCTTTCTCGGAAATGCCATTTAAAAACTCTGTATATGTACTATTAACATTTTTATCTTGGAATTCAGAAACTGAATAATATCTAAGAAACTGTAACCATCTCTCACTTAGACTATTGTAGTAGTTTTCTATTAATTCTTCAATGAATCTGCCTGTATTCACTAGGAAAGTTCCAGTTCATTTGAGAATGTTCTTCCAGGAAGAGAATATATTGAGATATTAAATAGACATCTGCAATATATTGAACTTACCCTCATTTTAAGTGTTAACTGCATGCATATGTCTTGTGTACTACTATTTTAGCACAAGACTGAAAGCTGAATCCTTCAAATTAAAAGTGTTCTTACCATGTCAGGTGACATCATTATAGCTAAGACAAACACACATCTAAAAGACTATATCACTCACTTTGACTCAGTCTTGTCTTCTGTATGATTTATCTTATACATTACATGTTTGCAAACTTCAGCATATGACACTGTGTTCCTAACTTGTTAACCCCAACATTTCCTTTTCTCTTTGTTATACTTTATTGAAGAAAATCCCTAGGGTTTTTATGTGAATAAGCACAGCAATTCATATTAATCAACTTCCAAAGAAATACTACTCAAACTGATAATAATTAAAACCATTTTCCTTTAAATCAACTTATCAAAAAATAACAGGAAAACAGATATTACTGTCAAAATTTAGATTTGTGAAAATTTATTTAAGATAAATTAGATATGATAAAATAATAAATACAAAGTAATAACGGAAACACATATCTTTAAATCAGGGGCTCATTGTAATATTTAATCATGAATAATCAAAGTTGAAATAATGTTTAAATAAAAACTAAATTGAAAAGTTTGCTTTGTAAAAAATTAATTATAGACTTAAGCTGAATTCATGGAGTTCAGTCTGGAAAATACCTCAAAAACATGTCACTAATATTAGCATAATTTAAATGAAAATATGTTAATGATGGCCTGAGAATCAAAATGTGAGTACCAACAGGTAGCTCACAACATACCTTGAAACTCAGTTTGAGATTGATCGCAGATTTAAATATTCAGTAAAAGTTTTAGAGGGATTTATAGAAAAAACACTATGATGACCTTTTAATAGGCAAAATTTCGTATATAGAATACAAAAATACTAATAGAAATAAAATCTGTTCATTAAAAGACATTAAGAATGAAAATGAAGCTTGTAAGAAGAGAGAAGGTAAACAAAACACATGTTTGACAAATGATTACAGAATATGTATGAACTTTCACCAATAAATAAAGAAGTAAACCCAAAGGAGAAATGGACAAAAGACTTGAATAGGCATTTAATAAAAGAAGCAAACCAAATGACCAAAATCATTCAGACACTAATATTAGAGGAATGAAAGTTATATCCACAAAGCAATACACCCAGATTCAACCATATAAGTAACATGAAAAATACACAAAGAGAATATGAAGCTGCTGGCATGAATATGGAGCTGCGAAACCTCTAATCTATCACTGGTAGTTACCTTAATTGGTATGTTATTTTCAAAAACATTTATAATATCTATACTGTCCTGTATCTTGCACTTCGCTAGTGGTTAGAGGGAACTCCTAAGAGTTCTAGCTATGAAGACTTCATTTCCCATTACTTTTTGATATGGTGTCAGAAACACAGACAGAGACAGTTGTGAATAGGACTGTAAATGTAACTTTGAAAAAATACAATGTACACATACAATATTAAATCACTTAATATTGTCCACTTTCATTTCCAGGCAGCATCTTAACATCACCCAACTCCTTCCTTGTCCTTCGAGGTATCTCACTAGTTAAAGTTCCAATCCTCCTAGTGAGGACGAAGCAATTATTTGGGTAACCAAGTTTCAGAAGAGACCTCACAACACTGCAGACTGATTTCATTATCTCTCACACTACTGATTACATTGGACAAAATAGCTTTAATAACTGTCCACTTGGTCTTGAAATTTACATGTAAAAACATTCTAGCGGTTATCAAACATTCAAATTTAAAGTTTTTTGGAGCTTTTCATTTCTTTCTCTTGTACAGTATGAAAACCAGGCATCTGTCGACATCACTTGCTTCCAGCAATGCAGTTCAGTGCCTTGGGAGGTGCGATAAAGCTCTTACTCTTTTAAACTGTGAAGAAGAATTTCTTCATCTCAGCCCCATCAGGATTAACTCAGAAGAGACATTTGTAACAATGATAACATCAGGTATGCTTCAACATTTACATTTCCTATTAAATCGGAAATGAAAACCTGCACCTCCTCCTCCTCCAGAAAATGCTGCATATTTAGATAACTTTTATTAGCTAATGAATCAGAATCTTGTGAAAGTCAGCATCTTCCAAGTCACCAGTTTACATACTTAATTAAAACTCTATTAACTTCATTTGTTATGCAAAATAATGATCTTGGGATTTGGAGACTAAAAGACTTGTTGGGGAGCAGGAATGTGCTGATATCGTGGGCTTCCTTCACAGATGTATGAATTGTATATGCAGAAATGGTTGTGCTACATTTCATAAAGATTAGAAGCAGAGGAAGAGGGGCTTGGGACTTAGGGAAAGGAATTTTTCACTATATCTCTCCACATATGCATACGCTGTTCATGTTAGTCTCCAGTAAAAACAAACAAAATCAAGGGTGACAAGTTCTCCAGTAATCGTTAATCAGAGGTGACAAATTCTGCAGTAATTGTCTGGGCAGTAAGAATTTCTGTTTTCCAAGGTTTTATCCCCCTAAGAAAAAAAATGTGTCCCCTTTCCTCCAGTTGTTTCTTGGAGTTGTTGGGAAAAAGTAGTGTGTGTGTGTTGTGTGTGTGTACATTTACACTCTTCATTGCTGATCAAGAATTAGGTGAATAGTTTACAAACTCCACTTTTAACTGGAAATGTTGAGATCCAAAGACCCTGAGTGTTTCAAGATTCTTTGGCTAAATCGCACAGACAGAGCAAAAGCTCTGACTCAGGGCTGGCTTCTGTTCTGAGCCTGTGTACTTGGTATCTAATGTCTTAACGAAATACTTAAGCGTAGCTTACTCCACGGAATCATATGGCCTGTACACCATGAAAACCGAAACTGGTTCTAGAGCTGGAAAGCCTTTCTGACTCTGGTGCAATTATGGCATTTTCAAAGTAACATTTTATGTACGTTCCTTTGAAACTATAGTTAACACGGGAATGAAGTGATTTGATTATGATTACTGTTGCTCTATGTTTTAATTCCTTTTGTTTTGTTTATAAGTGGTGCTACGGGTGCACCCCAGGGCCCAACACATGCTGGGCAGGGGCTCTAATGCTGAGTCATACCCGCTTTTTCTTTTCTAGGAAAACTTGTGACCCTCTTTCCTCTGCTGTGTGGCTGAGATCTCAGGTAGGAGCCACCATGCCTGGCAGTCAGGCATTTTAATGAAGCCTATTAAATATGTAAACACATGACATTTAGGTACGTACAGATGATACTACAATTTACACGTTTTGTTAGCTTTCTTTATTTGATTATCTGCATAAATAGATTACAGTGTCAATACTCTAAATTTAGATTGATTAATCAGTCAAAATGTGTTTATTTAGTACTTGCAGCCAGTTCTGCGTTGTGATCTCTGCCCATACAGAAAATTATGAAATACGATCCTAATCTTTGCACAGTCTATTTTCAGTGAGATGAGACATTCGTCCGTGAAGCTGATACCACGTAAACACTGGTCAGTTAGGGTAAAGTAGAAAATAAGTCGCGGGGGCTCCTATCAGGTAGTTAAATGCAAGGGCCCTGGCACCAGGCGACCCAGACTGGACCGTGGCTCTGTCACTCACGGACTGTGGATTCACTCTTTACTGTTCTCTCCCTCGGTTTTCATGGGTCTGTCACGTGCTGATAACGAAAAGCGTGAGAGGCGTGTGAGGACTAAATCGAGTGAAACATAGAACCTGCACGTGGCGCACTCTTGAGCGTTATCCCGTCTTATTATCGCTGGGGACAGTCCTCGGGGCCCACAGACAGGAGATAGAAGGCGAAGTAAACTGCATGCAGTGACAGAGTTTGAATGGAGGACAGCCTGGATTCTGGGTCAGGGTAGCAATGTGAATCCCAGCAGCTGTGGTGTAGAAGCCGCTAGCTCATGGATTTGTGGGGAACCAGGTCGTGGAGCAGAGGAAGAACACAGAAAGGAAACAGTGCTGAACAGGAAGGGAGGCGTGAAAGAGCTGACACAGAGATGATTTCGTGCTGAGCTGCTGCCTGGGATCCAGGCTACCGAACGAACTGCTTGAAAACTTGCTCTGGCTGCTGCTTCCGTCTCTTCTTGGGCTCTGTGTGCATTCACATGCAAAGGCAAATCTGGCTGTGTGTGCCTTATTTAATTGTAAATTCATCAATATTTACTTGAAAGAAATGATTCACAAATGATTAATCCAATTGTAAGTCCTAGGAATTAATATTTTTATTCAGAACTGTCTTAGGCACCATTATGAATGATTGGATGGAATCTTTGCAGGATGCTAGCTCCATGTTGAATGCTCTATAGCAATGCAGAGCCTCAGTGTCAGCCTTTCCAGAGGGATCGTGATGTATTTTAGAGTGAAGCGAAGTTACATGTGATGGTCTTTCATTTCTTCTTGTTTCAACATCAAGCTATTACCCTTCGTTAGCAATGTTCACTGTTGAGTATTTTGCATTATTCACCATTATTTCTTCTCATCAGCCTTTTGTCTAATTAAAAATGTAACTGAGTGCAGTGACATGTACCTGCAATTGGAGGCCGAGCCAGGAGAATCTGAAGACCAGTCTGGGCAAATTAGCTAGACTGTCTCAAAATGAAACCAAAACAGCTGGGGAGAGTGCTTGCCTAGCTTGGGTTCAATTCTTTGTAACGCCCCACCCCAGCTTCTGACTGATGCCTCATCCCCAGGGTCTTTCTGAGAGAGTTTAGCTACCCAGATATACAGCAAATTAGACAATGCATCTTAAAATTTATTCCTGTTATAATTCATCTTTTCACGTATCTCTGTATCATACTGAATATATTTTATGAGGTTGTCCTAAACGTGCTGTGTACTAGCCACCACCCCAAACTACTCTAGAGACAGAGGGGTCTGGGCTCTCAGCTAGGATCTGTTACTTAGAGTGGAAGCCACAGAACTGAGAGGAGAGCTTAAATAGTAACTGTCATAAATACTGGAAGCTGAATATGAAAATAAGGACCTCTGGGGGAACAGAGTCTCATGAGGACTGTCATGCTTTGTAGGCTTCTTCTCTGCCCCAGAAATACAACACGTTTTCCTGATAAAGGTGTTCTCTCTGCCAGAGAGGGCTGGGGCTTCGGAGAAGGGTGTGGGTGCAGGGAAAGTAATCAAACTCCACACAGGTTCATTAAAACATGGAAATAATCATAATCATAAGATTTTAGAACACAGTCTCTCCAGTCACTTTACTGATAGAGGTCCCTTAGCGGAACAGTGAGTTAGAGTTGAAAACACGTGCTATACAAACTCTGCAAAGGTAAGTCAGGAGATGAAAAACAAGGATGAGGGGGAGTTTCAGTCCCTGGGCACATACAGCTACAAAAACACTAAACACTGTGTCACTCTTAGCCAAACTTAGAAGAATACAAGGAGTCTTTGCCACTGCTCTTCTTATTATGAAGCATTCCTGAGGAAGGACAGCTAAGCTTGAACATACTTTCACAGAAACTACACAAGCTTAAATGCCAATAGATGCAAATGTAAAGAAAAAATAAACAAGAAAAAGAATACAGCATTCAAGAATTGCAGGACAACAAAAGACTTACTCGTAATTGAAATATCAGAATGAAAATAAAATCAGGAAAAAATTTGAGGAAATTACAGCTCCAGAACTTCCAAAATCAATGACAAATAAATATAAGACAGAGCCCAGCAGTATGGAGTACCCCAGCAGAACACAAACATGGGATGCTGACACATTTCAAATAGCAGAAAACAACAAAGAGAAAATCTTGAGAGATGTTGGTGGTATGAGAATGACAGTGAAAAAATTAATAAACATCTCTAGAGAAACTATGTAAGTGAAAATGCAACAAAAAAATTATCTCGTATGTTAAAAGAAAAGGAACAACTGATCTGGGATTGTCTACCCAATAAGGTCATCATTCCAAAGAAAAAGAAAAATAAGGTTTTTCCTGAAGTAGTAAAAATAAAGGCATTCATTGCTAGCCATCTTGTACTGTAAGAAATATTCAGGCAAGTTTTCAAAGACAAAAAGAAAGGAGGCAAGTTAGGTATGTTGGATAAAGCCTGTAATTCCAGATACAGGAGGCTGACACAGGAAGACCACAAATTCAAGGCCAACCTGGCAACTTCATGAAACTGTCCCAAAATAAAAAGTACTGGAGTTGTAACTTCATGGCAGAACATGCACCTAGGATGATCAAATCCCTGGTTTAATGTCTAGTGCAAAAATGGAAGAAATAAAGGGCAAAATGATGGCTCTTCTGTATTTCAGTCCTTAAATTATCTGAATAGTAACTGGTCTAGTATAATACTAATGGCAGTGGTTGTACACAGGTAAGTGTAAGGAGTAGCTACAGTTTTGTAGGGATGGAAGAAAAGAATTGGAATACTTTGCTAGAAGATGGACATTCTCTGTAAAACAGTGTGATGTTTTTTGAAGAAGAAATTACATTAACACTATATATTAGAAACTCTAGGGCAATTCTATGAATTAATAACAAAGCTGCATGATTGCTATAGGGGGAGGGAAGGGAAAATAGAATAATAGGTTCAAACTAGAAAAGGTGGAAAAACGGTGATTCTATTTAGAAGCTTCTTCCTTGATGTCATTTAATAAAATACAGATTATAATTTCCCTATTTTACTAATGTGCAATAGAAGCCAGTTGCTCATAATCACATAACTTATTGTTAGGATAGTTGTGAAGAAAAACATCTCCATACCTTGGAGTAAGTGTTTTTGTGCAACTGAATTGTTTCTATGTTTAGGGGTTGCTTTGAGAAAGTAACGGGATCCCAGAGGCAGCACACACAGGGGTGGGTTACCCGCTGTAGACTTGGCAGTTGACGTGCACTAGGAGGTGAGATCCAGTTGTGAGAGGCAGGTCCCGGGGGCTGGACTCAGAAGCACACTCTTGTCCTTGTGTCTTCCTTCCACTCTCTGTCTCTTGGCTCTCATGAGGAGAGCAGCTTTCCTTACTTTTTTCTTTTTTTATCACTTTAAATTTATGGCTACATTTTAGGCACGCAGTAGGATGACACTCATCCCTGGGATCTTGACATGTCTTGTTTCTTATTTTTTTCCCCCATTCTCCTGCCCTCCCTTCACCCCTCCTACCCTCCTCTATTTACAAAACTTTGTTTCCCATTTTTCTTTCTTTCCTCATTTTCTTTTTAACTTTTTCACTAGGCCATTTTTGCTCTGGAGCCGGCTAACCACGGAGTGAACCCCTAAAAACTGTGCCAAAATAAACCTCTCCTCTCTTAAATTGTCATTGCTGGGTATACAATTCCAGCTACAAGGAAGCTGACCAAGACAATATTATTTCTAGAGTTTTTTCCCAAAATTCCTTAGCGGGTTATAGAAAGAGACCTTTTGGGACCTCTATTATACTGAAAAACTCCAAACTAATAGGTACCGATGCCTTTGCTTTGTGTGTCACTGTCTGTCTGAGCAGGAAACATCAAGATAAACCAGCCTACACTCTTCTCAGGATCAGTCCGAGGGGCTCATAGGGGCGGTGCTTTCCCACTCCCTACTGCTCTCTGACCCTGTCTGGACGCCCTGGTGTTTCAGAGCCACAGGGTTTCTGTACCCAGTGATGGTTCCTGACACTGTACAGTGGGAAGCCTGTGTCTTCTCCACTCTCTTATGATTCAAAGGTCCACAGTGAGAGGAGACTCAGGGAGCAACATTCTGAAAGCAGCCTTCTGTTGTTGGGTATTCTTTTTATATAAGCAACTGAAATGTGTGAAATAGTACACCTTTGTTTTAGGTGAACTATATTAAAAATATGATGCAATATTTATCTCCTCTACCAATGGACTACTGTGTTTTCTATGTCTGCTAGACAGCAGCCACCCCCTCCTCCTCCTCATTTCCTTTCACTCTAGGCATGGTTCTTACGTAGTTGTAAATGCACGTGGAAGGTACATTGGTGCATGTGTGTGTAAATCTGAGTGTGTGTTGAAGATGCAGAAAAATTTGCTTTTTCTTTTACTGACTAGGAATGAATAATTGACATCAGTTTGCGATGGGCAGGGGTTTGGTTTTTAGTCATTTTTCACAAGTAGGTATTGAAATGATTGTATTTTGAATGCTAACTTCCACTGCCAACTCTGTAAAAGTACTGAAAGGGAGGTTTTGCATTTTAATTACTTGTTTTCCTCTCTTGAGAGGTATTATTTTTAAGTAATGCTCACTTTAAGTAGGAGCATTTCTTTAAAGTGCTGGGTCAAAACAGAAAACAGTGCTTTGGCATAATTTTGAGGGCGAGCTCTTGAACCCTGACATTGAGTGTGTATCCAGTTAAATCTTGAAATTTTAAGTTATATGAAATTATTATATAACAAGGTGGAAAACAAACAGCTGGGCAATGTCAAATATTAAAATTCTTTTCTAGGTCACCGAGCATGATAAGGGATTAAACAGAAGCCCCTTTGCTATGGTCAAGTGCAAATGAAAGAAAGGGAAATGATTCCGTGATAAACAAAAATACCAGAGGGCAAGCAGGGCAATACAAAGAACCTGCGCTGGTATAAATGACCCTCGTGCGCGGGAGCTTGGAGTGCTAATAGCTTTCCTCCTGCATATTCCAGACCAACAATGGTGTGTGCTTTCGGGCTAGGTGACACTGTGAAGGTCATTGCATTCATTACATTTTATATACTGCTCCCTTTTTGTTTTACTCCTTTTGTTTCAGCCAACTCTGTTAGGGAAGCTACAAGTTTATTGATATATTGCCCAGTAAAATAAGCAAGGTTTTTACAGCACAGTGCCTACCTCCTATTAGCATTCTTGTTATTCTAAAAATCAATTCGTCCATACACTTTCATTCTCAACATTCAATGTATAATATTGGAGGGAAATCTGTCTTTGTATGAAAGAAAAGATGTTAGCACAATGTTAAATTTAAAAATTAGGGATTGGTGCCAATCCGTTCTGTTTCAAACTCTCTAGATAAAATTTAACACTTACTGCCATATTTTAGGATCAAGTTCAGGCTACTCATTTAGACTTAGTAACGTTTCACTCATATTCAAAAGTAGAGCCTGCTGTTTAGTTATGAGGAAAGTCGTCCTGTGGACTGTATCAGTGCTCATTCAGACTCTGTATGGAGATATTGCAATGCCCTTGTCAGCGGTATCTTACCTTCTATAGAAAAGTAAACCACTCCAGGGAAGATGTGGTCTCCAAATGGATCATCCCTCAAAAATGAAAGGCAGCTCCCAAATTGTCGGAGACATTTCTTCCTTAATTTCTGTACTTCACAATTGGTGTTCTGGACAGTGCACATGCTCTGCATCCTTGTGTGCCAAATTCCTCTCCGGGGTTTTGCAGGAGTATTTAATCTTCCTAACAGAATTTTCATCAGACAGGATGAAAGAAGAACATCTGATCTCATCAGGGGACAAGAAAGTGGCATGAGCCAAAGCTCTTCCTCTAGTTTGTATCCTAAATGACGTCCTCATTTTCAGAGTGTCCCCGATATAGGACTGTCAGGGAGAGAACTCTGCTTGTGTAGCCTTCTGTGCCTCCAGGTTAAACATGTACAAACCTTCTGTGGTTCATCTGTAACTGTCTTCCTCATTCACTGAAATTTAGCATACAGGTTCATGAAAGTGGAATGTGGCTGCATCTAGTTAAATAAGAAGCACACATACACACAGAGGAGAGAGAAAGAGAGGAAGGGAGGGAGGGAGGAGGGGAAGAAGGGAGGGAGGGAGGGGAAAATGAAAAATAAATCAGAATTATTTGTAACCAGAAATGTGCTAAACTGAATTATGGCTTTTGTGTCCGTTATAGTATCGATGTAAAATATCTCCTTTTTTTCCTTTAGAGGTACATCCTGTCAGAAAGGACAGGTAGCTTGTGGTATGTCCTAGAAGGAATTTTTCCCCTTTGCTTTCTATTTGCTATGATGTGAGCAGATTTCTTCCACCATGCTCTTCTTCCATGCTGTTTCTGTCTCAGTGCAGTGTTACCATGGACTAGACCAAATGAAATTGTAAGCCAATACAGATTTCTCCTCCTTTAAGTTGCAGATGTTGGATAACTGATTTCAGTGATGAGAAAGTATTCAAAATAGTGTTTTAAGAGAAGGATAAAGTTGAGAGATTTGTAGGAAAATGGATGCACTTTGGGACTATAATACTAAGTAAAATAAATCAGACACACAAGCTTAAACATCACATGATTTCTCTTATATGTAATACTGAAAATATAAGTAAGAGCAAGATAAATGATAGATAATAGGAAGTAGGGAGATAAGATTTTATTTTCCAATAGGTAGGGGATTCAGGGATAGAGGCAGAAGGAAGATAAAAGAAAAGAAGGAGATTTAATAAGAATTAAGATTTGTTATGTACAAGTACTAACTCCACACAAAAATATAACTTTTAGGTGTAACAAAAATGAACTAATAAAACATAAAAGTTGAAAGAAAAAGTATTAGTCGATCATTAATGTAGCTAGTTCTCCTTTTCAGTTTTGGATTGAGAAGTAATGGTGTAATTACCCAACCCTCTTTAATGAAGCACTGTAATATAGAGAGTATAAATCAGTAATCGATGACAAGCGAAAAATGGCCATAGTCATATTTTTCAAACTGGATATAAGGAATTAAACTGAAAAAAATGCTAACTTTGATTTTCAAATCTACTCATTTCTATGTAAAATAACAGCTCTGCTCTAAGGAAGTAAGAAAATAGTTCATTCTGAGCCAAATCTGAGTGACTGTGATCTGGGAGCACAGACTCAAATTATCCCAACCCAGTAAATGAGCCTGGGCAACAGCTATCATCACTTGTTCATCTACTTGCTGAGCAAACATTGAAGACTTGTTTACCATCGTGCTCCACCAATGTCTGGACACCTTGGTGAATGAGGTAGTGAATATATCCTTTTATTCTAGGAAAGAAACATTCATTTGCAAAGTAACTATTTACATAATGAATAATTTAATTACAGTTTTGATCAGCACTACAGAAGGAAAATACAGGAAATTCATCCACTTTTCATCTAATCAATAGATTTAATGCAATAAGAAGAGGTCATATTGTTTTCTGAGCAGAGCTTTGTGTGTCCTGTTATTTGTCCCTCCTCCAGAAACCTAGATGAGCTACACTTGTCTCAAGGGTATACCATCCCCATCACAGAGTATTTCTGAGGCCCCACAGAACTAACACAATGAATAAAAGACTTGTGTTTAGGAAAAACTCTCAAGCAAATTTCTGTGTTAAGAAAAAGTCATCCTCAGAAGAGTTATGTAGACAGCTACAATTAAGTCTTAATTATCCTATGTATTTCTGACAGTAATGGAATTATAAGTAATGAGGGAAAGAATAAATACAACTTGGAAAAAGAAAGAACATGTATATAGGGGATGGGGGGTTGTGGGGTGGGTAGGGATACGGGTAAAACTGAGAATTAATTTGTGTCATATACTGGTACAAATTCCCTAATGTTGAGTGTGATTGTGAGCTGTATATAAAATGTACTAATAGGGGCTGGAGATTTAGCTCAGTGATTCTGGCACCTGCCTCACAAGCGCAAGGTCCTGAGTTCAATCCTGGTAACCATATACAATGCTGGGCATGGTGACTCACGCTCACCAGCAATCAATACCACATACCTCATATCACAGTGCCGGGCGTGGTGGCTCATGCCTGTAATCCCAGCACTGGGGAGGCGAACAGGAGGATTGCTGAGTTTGAGGCTTGCCTGGGCTACATAGTGAGTTCAGGGCCAGCCTGAACTACAAAATAGGATCCTGTTTCAAAAAAAAAAAAGTACCAATAAATAATTCAATTAAAAAGGAATAAGTGCTTTTATCAACCACAACCGGAATGTCTCTTTTATAAAGAAATGCTCTTTTTCTAGCTTTATTGAGAAGTAATTGACATTAAAATTGCACAATTTAAAGTGTACAACTATACAAACACATATATATTATATATGTATCATGTATATGTATTGTATATACCTATGTGATGCATATGTATAATTACCATATGAAAGTAATTACTGTGCTCCATGTTCATCATTTTATATACTTACTATTTTCTGTATGTAGTTAGAACATTTAAGATTTATAGTCTTATTATAGTATATAATATAGTATGATCAATTATAGTCACCATGCTATACATGAGGTCTGGAGAAGATACTGATCCCGCATGACTAAATCTATATACCACTTGACTTATATCTTTCCATCTTCATGCTGGCAGCCTTAACCACCATCCTACTCTCAGTTTCTATGAGTTCCACTGTTTTAATTCCACAAGTTAGATCATACGGTCTTTATTTTTCTATGCCTGTCTTGTTTTACTAAACTTAATGCTCTTCAGGTTCATCCACATTATTGAAGACACATGGCTCATAATTCTTTTTTAATTGATTTATTGTATATTTTATATATACATTATAATCGCATTCAACACTGGGAGTTTGTATGAGTACATGACACATCTTGATTCTCATTTTTTCCCATTCCTGTCCTAGGTAGTGTAGTATTAGTCAGTCCTCCAGCTGGATACTATCAGGCTAATATTTTCAACAAAAAAGTAAACTTTGCACCAATGGATTTTAAAAAGCACAAAGTCTCACCTTCCTTTATGCTAGTTTAATGCAAATAGAAGAGTTTCATACAATGAAAAAGATGAGAAGCCCACATGAGTAGAGAGGAGTCATGAGACACTGACACTCTTTTTTTTTTTAGAGACAGGGTTTCGCTTTGTAGTTCAGGCTGGCCCTGAGCTCACTACATTAGCCCAGGCAAGCCTTGAACTCAGCAGTCCTCCTGTCTCTGCCTCCCAAGTGCTGGGATTATAAGCATGAGCCACCATGAGGCACTGTGGTATGTGGTACTGATTGCTGGTGGGCGTGAGCCACCACACCTAGCATTGTTGTATGTGGTTCTGGGATCAAACTCAGGACCTTGTGCTTGTGAGGCAGGCACCAGAACCACTGAGCTAAATCTGCAGCCCAAGACGCTGATAATCTTAAAAACCACTGTAATATACAGGTACTTGAGTATTTGAAAGTTTTTTACAATTAATATTTGAAAGAACTATTTCTTTGTAGAATGTAAATAACCACTGCATTCATTTACCTATATGTACAGAAGACTGTGTAAAGGGAACTAATTAGAGATCAGGTTAGAGTAGCCTCCTTTGGTTTTTTTCTTTATACATTAATAATTTATGAAAACACATTTAACAAACCAAAATATATATTATCTTTTCATAAGCTGAAAGCCAGGAACAACTGTACTTAGTAACTGATGATTCAGATGTTGTTGTAAATATTTAAAAGCATTAATCCCATTTATACTTATTTATTTATCCATTTTAACAATTATTTGAGATTACTCATAAGAATTGAAGCATAGTGCCGGGCATGGTGGTGCATGCCTCTAATCCCAGCACTCGGGAGGCAGAGACAGGAGGATTGCTGAGTTCGAGGCTTGCCTGGACTACATAGTGAGCTCAGAGCCAGCCTGAACTACAAAGCGAGACCCTGTCTCAAAAAAAAAAAAAAAAAAAAAAGAATTGAAGCATAGCATAACTAACATTAAACTTCAGATTTCTTTTATTTCTTTTTTAAAATTTGAATCCTTACTGGTACATTATTTATACACATCATGATTATGCTCAACATTGAGAACTTGTACCAGTATATATCATGACTTAATTCTCATTTTTCCATTTCCCCTACCCACCCTACAATTCCCTGCCACTGTATGCACTGTAAGCTTTGTTTCCTTTCTTTTTACCATCAAACTTTTTTCTTTCCCCTCATCATTTATTCCTAAACTCCATTTCCCTTTGGATATTTACTATTTCACAGTATCTATCATGCATTCTAGAACTCATTTACATCTTCAGTTTCTTGTACCAGAGAAAAGATATGATATTTATACAACTGTGACCTATTTATTTCACTTATGAGTATGTCTTTAAAGTATGTCCACTTGAGTATAAATCACTTAAAATTATCATTTTATGCAAGGATAATACTCCATTAAAAAAACACACACACATCTTCTTTATCCAGTCTCCAGTTGATGGGCATTTGGGTTGTTTCCAAAATTTAACTATCACAAACTGAATTGCTATAAACATGGGTGTACATGTGTCACTGTGATTTGAATCCTGTAATTCTTTCATGTATATCCTCAGCAATGGAACAGATTAGAAGATCCAGAAACAACTCCAGATAACCTAAGCCACCTCATCTTTGACAAAGGAGCCAAAAATCCTCAATGGAGGAAAGACAGCCTCAAACAAATGGTGCTACAAAAACTGGGCTTTAACCTGCCAAAGACTGAAACTAGATCTTTCTCTTTCACCATGTACTAAACTAAAATCAAAGTGGGTTAGAGACCTAAATATTAAACCAGAAACTCTAAACCTGCTGCAAAACAGGTTAGGTAGTACTCTTGGAAACACTGGCTTAGGAAAAGATTTTATGAACAAAACCTCTATAGCACAAGAACTAGCAGAAGAAATTAACAACTGGGATCTCACCCTATTAAAAAGCTTCTGCACAGCTAAAGAAACCACCAGCAGAGCAAAACGACAACCAACAATATAGGAAAAATCTTTATCAGCTGTTCTTCAGACAAAAGGCTACTATCTAGAATATATAAAATATTTTTAAAAAATCAGCCCCCTCAAATTTAAAGACTCAATTCAAAAATGGGCTTCTGAAATAAACAGACACTTTTCAGAAGAAAATAGGTAAAAAGTATATGCAGAAATACTCAATGTCACTGGTCATTTGAGAGACACAGATGAAAACAACATTGAGATTTCATCTCACTCCACAAACAGTAGCCGCTATTTTGAAATTAGCCGGCAAGAAATGCTGGCGAGGTCGTGGAGAAAAAGGAGCCCTCCTCCACTGTTGGGAATGTACACTGTTACAACCACGATGGAGATCAGTGTGGGGATTCCTCATGAAACTAGGATTAGAGGTCCCATTTAAGCCTCCTTTGATTTTAAGAGAAACTGAGCCCTGAGAGATTGAATGACTTCCAGGCTGACAGAAATTGATTGCAGTAGAGATGAGTTAAAAAATTAGAAAGGCATTTCAAGCTATTTTTATTTTCATTACAAGGTAATTTGTGTTGGGTTGAGAGCATGCCTGGCATTAAAGCAATGCAAACGAAGACGTCAAGACAACGCAAACATGCTCTTGATGTAAATACACTAAAATTTATGACCACTCTAGAAAAAAAGATGTCTGAAGCAATTACCTAGATAATTCCACCCATATAAGATGAGCTTCAGTTTCTGTACTTTAAAATCCAGCTTTAGTAAACTGCTTCCAGTTTGTTTTGTTTGATCTTTATCTATACTGCATTTAAAAATCTGTTCCTTTTTTTTTTTTTTTTTTTTTTTTTTTTTTTTTTTTTTTTTTTTTTTTTTTTTTTTTTTTTTTTTTTTTTTTTTTTTTTTTTTTGAGACAGGGTCTTGCTTTGTAGTTCAGGCTGGCTCTGAGCTCATTATGTAGCCCAGGCAAGCCTCGAACTCAGCAATCCGCCTGTCTCTGCCTCCTGAGTGCTGGGATTACAGGCGTGAGCCACCATGCCCGGCTTTTTCTTTTTTTTTTTTTTTTTGCCAAAGAAGAGTCTCTTTGCTTAACCATGGCATTTGCTTCTAAACGGGTCTGCTTGCTCAGTCTGTACTGCGTGTTGCTGCCATCTCTGAAAACATTGCCTGATTATGCCACTCTCCTATTTAAAGCCCTGGATGATTTTATTTGACTTAAAGATTAGCATAAAAAGTCACATAAGATTAGCTTTAGTTCAAATCACTCACAACAAGCTACTACTTTGTAGTTTTATTTTTATCCTCTCTTCCCTACCAAACTTCTCTCCAGCATTTCTGCATTGTATGGCACAGGTACAAGGAAGTAGAAATAACTCTCAAACACATCCAATGATGTTCCTTCTGTTTGCAGTGTTCTTCTTTTCTTTCTTTAAATGTGGAAAACAGTGGTTCCTTGATTGATGAACTTAATTCTGTCTATAATTCTGGGCACAAACTCTGCTGGAGAGAACTGACTTACCATTGTATTACCATCGACGGAGTACTAGGTCATACATTACTTTTCAACTGATATTGAATTCCTTCTGCTTGAATTGTTTGTCTTGTTTAAACTTGCAAAGCACATTTTTTACTTCATTTTCTGGAATCACATCTATGATGACATCCAAAATACTAGCAAAAGCAACAAAAACAAAATCAGAAAAAATTTGATTGCATCAAAATTAAACTCTTTTATGCATCAAAAGAGACTAACAAGAAAGCAAAAAGATAATATATATAATGGCAAAAAATCACTTATCTGACAGGAATATAACATATAAGAAATACAATTTATATAAATAAGAGGAAAAAGACAACCCAATTTAAGAATTCACAGTGAATTTTAAGTTTTTTGTTTTGTTTTTTTTGTTTTTTTTTGTTTTGTTTTTTTGAGACAGGGTCTTGCTTTGTAGTTCAGGCTGGCCCTGAGCTCACTACGTAGCCCAGGCAAGCCTCGAACTCAGCAATCCTCCTGTCTCTGCCTCCCGAGTGCTGGGATTACAGGCATGAGCCACCACGCCCGGCTTTTTTTTTTTTTGAAACAGTGTCTTGCTTTGTAGTTCAGGCTGGCCCTGAGCTCACTATGTAGCCCAGGCAAGCCTCGAACTCAGCAATCCTCCTGCTTCTGCCTCCTGAGTGCTGGGATTTCAGGAGAGAACTACCACACCTGGCCTTGTGGTATGTGGTGCTCATTGCTGGTGGGTGTGAGTCATTGCGTCTGGCATTGTTATATGTAGTTACCAGGGATCAAACTCAGGACCTTGTGCTTGCTAGGCAGGTGCCAGAACCACTAATCTAAACCTACAACCCAACAGGTATTCTTTTTAAACATATATACAAATTGAAAAAAATGAAACAAAATAATCCTTATATGTAGTAGTCATAAGGGAGACAAATCAATACCATTGAAATTCTATTTCATACCCACTTTGAAGATATTAATAAAAACAAAAAAAATGGAAACAATCAAATGTTGGCAAGGATTTGGAGACACTGGTGCTCTCATATACCTTGTTAGATATGTAAACTATTTTAGTACTATGTAAAACAGTTTAACATTACCTCAACATGGTAAATATACAATTACTATACAACGTAGTAATTCTCCTTCAAGATATGTAATACAAATAACTTAAAAATAGTATTCAATACTTGTACCACGTGTATTATTTTTCACAATATTCACAACTTGAAAACAATTCAAGAGTCTATCAATGAGGGAATGGATAAACAAAGTGTGATATACATGTAAAATGGTACATGAACCAGCTATGAAAATATGTTAATACTCGTGAACTTCTACATGGATGAAACTCGGAAATAATTTGTTATGTGAAAAAAAACAGCACCTAAGATATATTATGTGATTTCATCATAGGAAACTGTTGTAGAAATACAGAAATCAGATTTGTGCTTGCTCGGGAACAGAGTCAGATGGTTCTTGGTTGTGAGTGATCTTGGGAATGTAACATGTTTAGCAGGATTTTTATTTTCTCTTCTTGGGATGTTAGTGGCACACAACCTGAACTATGACAGTTGTAAATATCTCCAGAGAGAGCTAAATAACCTCTGAGAGGCTAATTGGCACCTGGATGAATTTTTTTTTTCTAAATAACATGTTCTTAGTCTGGATTGCATCAGGTCTTCACATAAACAGGAACTGTCTATGAAACCACTGAAATTGTATGCACCCTGGGTGAATGTAAAATATATGTGAACAATTTCTTGTGAAGGTAATTTAGAAAGCTCAGGACAAAGCTAAAGAAAACCAAAGTCACAATACACTGATACTACAGACTTGTTGATGGGTTATTCCCAACACATCGTGAAGAGTAGTTCATTAGAGGGCTAGGACCAGAGGAGGCTCTGAATCCAATGCTTTCCTTGAAGATTCATTTGAGTTACATTAGATAGTTTTGTTTTGTTTGTTTGTGTTTGAAATCATAAAGAATTTAAACAGAAAACCAAGCTGGGAAGATGTTTCATATTTACTTGGAAATGGACAATTATTTATGCCTAAAAAAGAGAAACAGGTTTCATAAGCAGATTTAAATGTTCTAAAAATTAATGCCACCATTGGAGAGTTGGTTCAAAAATCACAACTCCAGCCTGAGTTCAGAGGTCAAAAAGATACTGCTGATCCACTAACATATTTTCCGCTCTGCGAAGCTCTGTCAAGCACAGAGTTGTTGGCTAAACCTTGGGACATGGAGAACGGCAGGTAGAAAGTTGCTTCATTTGCTCTGAGTGTTGCACTAGTGCCCAGGAATATAAAATTGGGCACTTAAACAAAATCCAAATTTTTAATGAAAGGAAAAGAAGGAAATGTAACCTTCCCCTACTTTTGAACATTTTTGACTAAAAGAGAAATAGTAGTGGTATTTCAAAGACTAATTCAAGTTTCCATAAAATACAGTCATTTAGATGATGAGCTGTGTGAATATAGTGATAAAAGAAACTAAACACCTATGTTATGACATATCTAGACGCACCCTCACAATCTCATGCAGTCACAGGAGGGCTTTGGAGGGTGGCTGGATCTCAGGTGTGTGTTGCTGGCATCAAAGATGTGACGGTGAGAGCGATTCATGGTGCAAAACTAGGATTAAGGCTGTGCCACTCTAGGTGTGAGTGCTACTTGCCGTAAGGGCGAGTATACTGGATAAACTGTAAGGGGCAAAGAGAGTTCCTGCTTTTACTCGGCCACTTGCTGCTTATCACTTGCTGCTTTGTCCTTTTGCTGTCTTCTTCTGCCTGCTAGGAACTGTTCGTCCTTTGGGATCCCCTCTGCCATGTCACCCTGTCTTGGAGCTAGCCAGTTATGGAATGAAACCTCTACAGAGTGTGACCTGAAATAAACCTGTTGTCCTTTAACTTTGAGTAGTGGGTATTTTGTATTAGCAATGAAAAAAATATTAAGCAATTAAGATAACTTACAAAGTACTTTGTAAGTACATCAATATAGTTGAAAAATGATCATATTTACTTGTTTACAAATAAAATATTTACAAATAAAATCTAATCAAGAACAAGGGGTAAGAAAAAATGTGATGGAAAAAAATAAATAAAGCTTATGTATATAGGGGCAGGGATTGCAGGGTGGGTAGGAGAAGGGGAAAAATGAGCATTAAGTCTTATCTTATACAAATTCTCAATGTTTGAGTGTGATTGTGATGTGTATATATAATGTACCAGTAAAGATTCAAATAAAAAAATCTACTCACACTGGGACAACATAAATCTCTGAAAACTATCCCTTCAGAACAACAACAACAACAACAAAAGCCCCACTAAATTATTCTAAACACTCAACAATGGTAGATATTTTGGAAAAAATAGAATAAATTCAAGTATTACCTAAGCTAAACCCACAGAACAGTCCAGGAACCACGTGCTCTTCAGAGTAGGACCTGGCATTGGGTGGTCACTTGTGCTGTGACTGGAAGGAGTCTTCTGTTCCTGCTTCCTCGGCTCCTTTCTTGCCAGATGGCAAGCAGCTATCCTAACCAGACCCTTCTGGCACAGAGCGTCTGCCTTGAAGCCAGGTAACTTTGAATTGAGCCCACTGTAAACTGTGAGTCCTCTGGGTTGCAGGTGTTGAGTATTTTGTTCCTGCAACAACTATTAAACATAAATATTTGAAAAAATAATTACATCGAAAACATAATGCTGAACATCTACACACTCTGAGAATTAAGCAGAACTTTAATACTATGTGTTTTTTTTTTTTTTTTGAGACAAGGTCTTGCTTTGTAGCTCAGGCTGGCCCTGATCTCACTATGTAGCCCAGGCAAGCCTCGAACTCAGCAATCCTCCTGCCTCTGCCTCCCAAGTGCTGGGATTACTGACATGAGCCACCACAAGCACCGTTTATGTATGTATAAACTTTGTGTATAGCATTTTTAGGAAACATGGAGTTTGGTGTCAGGAAAACTTTAAGAGATGGAAGTGGCTAATGTTAATTACAAAACCATGTATGATGAACCAAGAACAGTGTTCATTTGCATCAGGCAGGCACACATTTGTAATTTGGGGATGTTTGTAGGTGTGGCTCCAGTCACAACAGTTTATCAATTAGAAGCAAAGGGGCTGGTCATCGTGCAGGAGGGTATTCATTACATTGGTCCTTGGATTGCACTGCAACATAGTTACAGAATTTTGATTCTTTTTTTCTAGGAGTATGAATTTTTTCATGTAGCATAATCATTAATAATATTGGCACCTAACCAATACTTTTGAGATGCTTTGTAATGCAAGTAATGAATAACTGAAGTTAAACTGAAATCTACCTGATGTTAAATCCATAAAGAAATAGCAGTGAGAAGGAAGATTTTGTTGACTGAGTTAGCCCAATAGTTACAAATCTCTTTACTTGAATTCTCTAATTTTTCCTTCTACCAGTTGTTGGCTTCAGGCTGAGATTTTAGAGGCTGAATGTTCACTACCTCACATTCGCATGAAATGGCATCTAAGACTGCTGAGAATTTGCTTTTGACCTAGCAAGTTTGTTTCCCAACAAGGCTTTACCATTTAGTTATTGATCTGAGTTGAGATAAAATCACATATCTGAATCAGTCTCAATGAGGCAGAAGAATGATCTCTTGATCAATCGGGTTGATCTCTGGATTTGTAGATAGCCTTGGAATCCACTCAGTAACACAGGAAGGATTGATGCTTGAAGAAGTCATGGATCTACTATGAGGATAAAGAAAGGATGCATAAGAACAGATATTATAAAGAAACTAACAATATTTATCAAAATGACAAAATACAATATGTGGTATTTGTATGATGATATACATATTACCATATACTTTTACTTTATATTTTACAGTTATTTTTGGGTAGTCTTTGGAAGTCAGGTCATTATCTCTTTGCCTCATCTTACTTTTCACTGCCCTTAAACCTACTCTGCATCCTCTTCCTTTTCGAATCCCAGAAGAAGTCTGTATTCCATTCCTGAGGGCAAACTATTTCTGCATGGGTCAGGTAAACTTTTCAAAGGTGGGAGAGTCTTCAGTGCTCTTAGCTCATTCCTTTATCCTATAATCTCTATTGATTTTTAAAGACCCTTTTTAGCCATGCTAGAAAGAATATAGCCCTTTATCATATCGATTCTATCAGTGTTTTGTACCCATTTCTGTGGTTGTACTTCTAAGCTTTCTTTGTTACTTAGGCATTTACACATCGGCTGCTCTTGCTATGGTGTACAGCTGGAGGTGAGTGACATGACAGGAAGGGAGTCAAACACCTCTCTGAATCATTGCAGTGCTTCTAGCTCCTAATCCTTCCCAGAGAGTAGGTAGTCAACAACCACTACATGAATGAATTAGACAACATAGATGAAGTTGAGTAATGTTGATAAAAATCTACGTATTTACCATTTCCTCAGTTTTCAGTGGTAAAAAATGGTTGTGGGGTGGGTAGGGGAAAGGGGGAAAAATGAGAATTAAATCATGTCATCTACTGGTACAAATTCTCAATATTGAGTGTGGTCATGATGTATATAAACAATGCACCAATAAAGATAAAAATAAACTCAAAATAATGAGGTTGATATGAAGCACATGTGATTGGTTTTTACAACTAAAATGAGACGTGAAAAGAACTTTTGAAGAAGAAAAGCTAGGCAGACAAAATGGATGATCATTATCATTACTATCATTCATTGACTTGACAATTATTGTTCACTTTGTCTCAGGCACAATGTATACAGCATACTGAAAATATGGAAATATTTTTCATGGTCTGGAAAATATGGTCTTTTTTATTTTTAAAGTTAACAGCCTATTGTTTACTGAGAAAAAATAACCAGTTGGGAATATTTTCATAAATGCCTGAATTTCCATTAACAGATGGAAGTTCTCCTAAAATGTGGACTTTTAAGGCCAAAGACTCCAAGGCCAAATGGACTAGAGGGGACATCTAATTTTCCAGCCAAACAGACAAGCCCCTGCATCCCTGCATTTGGATGGATGCTTTCCCATGGGGCCTTGGACAGATTGGACTCAGTGCTGGCACAGGGTTGCCTTGGAGTAATAACTTCCTGGAAATCTCAATTAGTGTTTGGTGTATGAACATTAAACAATGCTGAGTCTGGAAACAATACATCATCCAGCAGGTCCCAGGAAATAAGCAGAAGGCTGGCAACAGGCCAGGGCAAAGGACCAAATCACTCATCAAGGACAATTCTTCATGGAGTAATGACAGCAGATTTGAGGACAGCAGGTATGACCTGAAGAAATGATAACATTGATTACATTTTTAAAATGGGAAGAGAACATAAAATGGTTTATTTGTATATCTGATAACAGCATTTTCTTTACACAACATTCATAAGAGTATGAAAGTAAAGGGCTTCATTAAAAAATGATTTTGTGGTACTACTAATTTACACTGAGAATTATGGTGCACTAGATAATTTTTTAAAGTGTGAATTGACTTGTTTAGTCTTCAATCATAACCCACTGAAAGGGTGAAATTATCACTGTTTTACAGTGGAGAAAATGGAGACTGAAGAGCTTGGGCAACCTGCTCTGGGTCACAATCCTAGCAATGATGGATGTAGAAATCAACAAAGATAATCTGGTTCCAGCCACTATCTGGAGCATATATTGTCTCTATATTCTGTTATTATAATTGAGAAAGAGTGAAATTGATCTTGATAGACAAATAACCCAATGAAACACAAAACAACTCAGAAACGGACCCTGGCACATTCACATCCATAAAAACGTGGCTTTTTTTTCTTTTTTTTTTTAAGTAAATGGTAACAAAATAAGTAGTTTTTCATTAGGGCAAATATTTCATATCATGCAATTATAACCTTACTCATGTAGATCCAAGAGTTAAATATGAAATAAAAAACTTTCAAATTGCTAGAAAAACACATCTATTAATTAGAGAAAGAATTCAACGTAAGGCTGTCAAGGGACAGAGATGATCTTGTTAGAAAATTCCCTGGTTGTAAGGAAGTGCATGGAGGAATCAATGAGGCCAATCTGGGAAACAGGAAATGGATTATGTCATTCTATATAAGTTTGCATTTTGTATTGCCAGAATATAAGTCCATTAAATACCATGTGGCAGAGTTTTATTGAAATATTATTTCCATCACACAAATATTCCTCTGACTGTTCCGTGGAGAATGAGTTAAAGACGAGGAACACTGGAAATGGAGACCAGAAAGTATTGCAGTGATGGGCGGGAAAAGAAATGAAGGTGCCATGAACCAGTGTCAAATGCTGCAGCTGGAAGGAAAGGTCCACATTTGGGACCTTGTGTCCTGGAGGTAGTCACTAGAGTGTACTTAATGATTAAATATTAGACAGAAAAAATTTAAAAAAAGAACCACCCAAGGATAATACTTAAATATTTTGTCTGTGCAGTGGTGCCATGTGGTAAGATTTGAAAGGCTAGGGGACCTGCAGGCAGGAGTAGAGGATAAGTGAAGAAATTAAGATTTTTATTTTGACATGTCAAGTTTGAGATACAAATTATACATTCTCAAGGCAACTAGACATGTGGCTCTGTGTATCCAGGCATAATTAAGGGCAGAAGTTACAAAATTAAGGAGTCAAATGACTTATTCCTATTTGAACATGGATTTCATTTAAAGTTTTTAAATCCAATATTCTCATTAGCTAACTCTATATTTACAGTGAGATAGCCAGTGAAAAGTGTTTTGAAAATTACATAATGTACCATATGCAGAGGAAAGAACCATGGACACAGGTTCGTGTTTTTATCCTGGCTGTAATTCTGGCTCAGAGTAACACTGGGTATGTCACACAATTCATTTGGGTTGTATACGTTTTGGTTTAAATGAAATCAAAATCCATAGTTTCATTGGCCTCTTTCCTATCTAGTGAGCAAAAAAGAAAAGCTTATTGTATATTATCTTATCCCCAGTTCATGGGGAACAGTAGAGTGTGTAGTTAGTTATAAGTTAACTCGACTGAAAAACTTTGTAATTGATTTGCCTCAAAAAATAGTGAGCACATGGAACATCAAGGGAACATCTTAACAATGAACCAGAGGGATGACCCAAGAACCAGACTGAATTCTTCAGTGTCTGTGCAAATTGGTACAAGAAATGAACTTGTTTTTCTCATCTTGATTTGAGGCAGAGAGTTAATTCAGGCAGGGTGAATCCGAGGACAGGAGTAAATAATGGTAAACAAAGGAAAAACATGTCTTAGGTTATTTTTATGATGGACAAATAAAAGCTTTCATTTCTGTAACTGAGAAAAGTAATTATCTCAGTTATCTGGATAGAGCAGATAGTTTAGAAAGAAGAGCTAACACTGACTACGTTCATATATTTCTGTGAACTTGACATTCCTGTAATCTGTATGCAAATTTTTGAGTGCTAAAGGATGCTTAGAGGATAGCTGAGAGTAAGCTGACCAGTGGACCAGAGTTTAGAAACCAAATAAAATACCACTAATCTTTAAATCCTACATCTGTGCATGAATCAGAAATGTCTACATACTAGGAAATTTCGAGTTCACACTCTTTCCTTATTTAGGAGCAATTGCAGATAGCTTTGAATACTTCCAGAACTGTCAACTGATAGCTCATGGGACGGCCTCAGCCTCAACTATGCTTGGACAATTCTAAATCATAAGCAGTCCTTTTCCATTTACAATCAAAGTCGATGGCTTGTCCTTTAGAAAAACAAACAGGCAAAGTGGGAAGGGGACCAAGAAATGGAGGGAATAGAAGGGGAGTGGAGAAGAAAGGGATTTAAAAAGAATAAGTATTGTGTTTATGCATCACAACTAATGTAACTATTGTGTATTGCAAGCATTTACTGTAAAAAATAGTAAAAACACAAATATCCAGATAAGAGAAAAACAAACAGACAAGTAAAAATGTCACATATGTGAATATGTTAGGTGTTTTCAGAGCTTACAATTCATCCTCATGTTCTTCAAGCATTTTTTTATACAGTTTTCTGGATTGTTTCATTATATCCTTTGTGCTTTTATACATGAATTCATTGTATAATTTTACACTCTAAGTGTGGTAGTCAGAATATGTACATCACTTACATTTAGATGTGATTGTAATAATTATTGAATTTAGTGGAACTCATCACTTTCAAAATTGAGTAGTATGTTTGAAGAATTACAGTTTCATGTTTTCCTCTAAGATCACCAAGTCAGACAACATGGGTTGTACACTTTTGTAATTCAATAAACTTTTTTTTTTGAAATCTCACCCTCATTTCTTTATTTTTTTGGATGGGTCAGTCATCTCCAAAATGGGCTATGGTTTGCAAAGTCTTTACAAGTGTGCTGTGGCTGAGCATATTTCCAGCCTCCGACAATGAGTTGATGTCTTTTTTTTTTAAATTGAATTCTTTATTGGTACAATTTATATACATCTCAAAATCACATATAACATTGGGAAATTTGTACCAGTATATGCCACAAGTTAATTCTCATTTTTACCCATATCCCTACCCACTCCCCCTCCTCCCCCCTTTATACATGCTCTTTTATTTTCTTTCTGTATCATATTTATTCCTTCCCCTCA